>UCOM01001467.1:0-40634 GCA_900474385.1 Ormyrus pomaceus
GGGGGGGGGGGGGGGGGCGGCAACGTGTGTAACGCCGGAAAAAGAAGGCCGCGATCTCGTCGAGATTGAATATCGCGGGGGGCGCGACACTTTGCCATATTGATCCTTTGGCCGTATTATAGCCGCGCGGCGCTGACATTCAATGCCAATGCGAGAGAGAGATAGAGAGTGAGGACAATGGCGCAAAGCCATTCCTCGCCGCGCCGCGCCGATCCATGCCGGGCGCATTAATTACGCGGATTAATGCGGCGGCAGCTCGTACGGGCTAATGCATCCGACAGCTGTCGCGTCGGCGTGCACAGGGAGAGAGAGAGAGAGATAGATAGAGAGACGGAGCAAAAATCGAGAATCGCTTTCGCGCGACTCCGCGAGGACGCAGCGGCGCGTCATTGACTGCGGGGACGAGCTGCTTAATCAGCGCTTATGGCCATTTTTCGTGGCCCCCGCCTCTCTTTTCGGCCGTCGACGCGAATTAGGCAGATGTCACCGCGATTGAAAGCGGGGGGGAGGCGAAAATAAGCTTCGCGGGAGGCGAAAAAGAGAGAGAGAGAGAGAACGAGTCGGTCGATCGGCCGATTAGCGGCTGGCTCGAATCTATACCCTCGGCAGATATGAAAATCGAGGCACGTACGCACGCCGGCAATTTCGAGCACGCCAAAGCCGCGCTCGCTTCCTCCGGCTCCCACGCGCAGATTGCGCGCGGCTGCCAGTGGGTCAAGGAAGCGCGAAGAGGGCAATTTGCGGGGGCGGAGGGCGGGGTGGGGAAGCGTTTAAGCCGAGAGGGCACGTCGATTATTTTTAGTCCTCTTCCTGGTCGTTTACCGTGATAAATATTATATATAGCGCTGATATTTGCGACAATTCATTATTTTTATTCTGTTTGCCTTTGAAGGTTAGTTCAGCCTACGTTCCGCGTCCTTCCTTCCAAGGGTTTCTCCTTAATATTGCACATTGTCCGCTCGGCCTTACTCGAGTACGGTCCTCGTGACATATAAGTATCGCGAGCGAAATTACGCGCGGCCTTAATTCGAAGGTGGAAAGAAAAAAGAAAGTCGCGCCGAGGGACGAGTTCCTCCCGCGCGAGTCTCTAAATTCGCGGCTCCCCATACGGCGCAAAGCGGGCGGAAAAAATGAAAACGAGAAGCGAGGCGCGAATTTTAACGAGCTGCGCGGAAGATGCGAATCCGAGCGCCGGTTCGTGAAAAACCTCGACGAGAGGCTTATGAGCCTTTAAATATTCTACGTTGCTTCGCCCGAAACATTACTCGGCTCAAAAGAAGCACGGCCGCTCCCCCGACAAAGGTAATTTCGGCCCTCTCGCTGCAGCCTCCCTCCTGCCAATTGGCAGATTTCACAAATACTTTTCAAACAGAATGATTAAACAAAAAATGCGAAACCGAAAATCCAAGCCTTATGCGTCAATACAAAAAAAAAAACAGCTCGATCAACCTCCGTCAGCTGCAGACGCGCGTCAGGCGGTCCCGCTCCGCTTCTTCTCGGCTAAGCTCTCTCTCTCTCTCTCTCTCTCTCCGCGTACACACCTACATCACGCGGGGGCATGCAAAATTTTTGAAGCAGCGCGCACTCGCGCGACCCCGCGCGCGTTTATATTGATCGGGGCAGTCGGCCGCTGGCTCGACTCCCCCCCTGTCCCCCACCCGCCCTCTCCGGCGACGCAGCAGCTACACGACGCGCCGCTTCTCCGCCCCTCTCGCACCTCTCCGTGTATACGCGCTCTCGCGCACGTGCATTGCGTAAGCCCGCGATAAGTCGGGAGCGCGAGGCAGCCGACTTTTTCCCAGCCGACGACGACCACGACCGACCGAACGGTTTTTCCTAACGCTGCCGGTGCTCGACCGAGAGCGCCTCGAGCAACAAGCTCGCGGCGAAGCCATTCGAAATAGTCGGATGGCGAGTCTAAAAAAAAAAAAAAAAAAAATAGGGAAGACTCTCTCGTCCCCGCTCGATGCGGTTAATTTGCCGGCTCGCTCCTCTTCCGGGTCGCGCGCGACCCGCCAGCCAGCCAGCCAGCAGCTCTCGCTTTTCCTAATTGCGCCCGGCGAGCGGCTCGTCTTAATTGCCGGGGCGCACTGGTATAATTTCGTTTGCGTCAACGAGCGAGTCTCGAGGTTCGCGCGAGGGCTGCCTGCTGCACCGTCCCTCCCCCGCCGGCTTCCCCGCGCGTCTGCGTACGGACACCACTTGTAATTAACGACGCGGCTTGTATATACGCGTTAACCGGCGAATCGACGAGTCGGAGAACTGATTTATTTTTGTTTCCGGAATCAAAAGGCGGCCCCCGATCTTCGGTTAACAAACGGTTTTCCCGGGGAAAGAGGGAGGGAAACGAGGGATCGCCGATTAACGAGATTAATGAGAAGCCGCAGGAGGGTGTATCGCATTGAATGAAATCCACAGAGATTTGACTTTGAGAAAGGCGAAAAATCCGAGAATCCCCGGCCGGCGTAATCCCCGTCCCGGAAGCAAGAAACGAGGGGAGAGTCAGTCGCGGAGAGGCGGAATGTGCGCCGAGATCGATTCGCTTCGGGCATTTCGCGGCGGACTCTCCGCAGTCCGGCGTCGGAAAATCGCCCGAAACTTTGCCGGGCTAATTACGTCACGCGGCAACGGCGGGCGGCCGGGTAATCAATTGTTGGCTCTCTCCGCCGTCCGGATTTACGGATCGGCCGACGAGCGCGAAATTATCGGGAGCTTGCGGGGGGGGGGGGGGGGAGGGCGCTTATATACGTTATGACTTTGCCCAGATCGTGAGGCGTGTAAGCGCTTCGCGATTCCTGTTATTTCTAATTACCGGGCTGCCTGCACGCATCTGTGCACCGTCCGCACCGAGTATTAGATAGGAGGGTTTAACAGGCGGATTTCGGTTTCACTGCGAGTTACTGCTCTACGTGTTGCGCAAACTCGCGTCGATTGCTCTCGGTTAATTTTCTTTTCGGGATTCTGATGGATATTTGAGAATTGTGTATCGTATGGCGAGTCTTAAGGACGCCGAAAAAAGTTTCTTTCGAATAATTAGAGTGGAGTTTCGTGTGTGATATACGGATTTTAGATCGGAGCGGTTGAGGAGGCGAATCGATTTTAATTAAGGCATTAGCATAAGCTTTCGTTAAGTATCATCGCATATAAAGTACACACGCGATAATTTATCGTTTACTTTCTCCTTTTCTACTTCGCAACAATGATAATCACACACGACCGGGCTGAAACTTTCAAAACTAAAAATAAGCCATCGGCTTTTAGATAACGTATATAATAAAGCGGGCAGTGCAGCGAACTGCGCAATTTTGTCACAGGAAGTCAATCAGAAAAAAGAGTCCATTTTCATTGAACTATTCCGTATAAAGTAATTACGTACTGCGACTATCTTTCAGGTTGAAAAGTGCCTTAATTATTCCATCTAATATAAGCTCGGAACTGAGCACTGACGTATTCCATTTTAAACTGCTAAAAGAGCACTGAATTAACAATTAACAATATAAATCTATTCTTGTAATATTATAAAATAGAATTATATCCGATCTTTAAAATTTATAGATCGAGGAATATTCAAAGAGAGAATTGAAATTTTAGCGCCGATAAAAATTACTGACCCAACCCAAAGGGGTTACGGGTTAAGCGCAAAAAGTTTAACGTGTCATTGCCGTTTCTCGTGATCCATTTCACTGGAGCTTTATTACACAACTCCAAACGCCTTACGGAATACGATGCCCTGAAAGCCCTACTCGAATTAACGAATGACTGTAATTTATAAATAGCCAAGATAATAATAGAAAATGAAGGAGCGAATGAAAGCTTCGCCGTATTCCGCGGAATGACTAGTATTTCGAAAAAATTCGCGGCCCCATCCCCGGCTCGACCAGCGAAAGAACTCCAAGAGATGCAGCTCTCGGCCGCGTTGTCGAGCGCGATCATTAACCGTCCAACGGCGAAGCGGCGGCCCGATAAACAGACGGGTAATTAATTCGCACGCGATCCCCGCATCCATCCTCTCTTAAAACAAAGCGCGACTCGGCAGACAGCTCCGCGGCGACAGCTTGGTTATAATTTGCTCTCTCTCTCTCTCGCCAGCCAGCCGAGAGAGAGAGCCCAGCGTGTATACGCGGACGTGGCACCCACACCCTTGGGCACGCTTAGCGCGATATTGATCGACGCATGCTGTTTCCGTCTGCGTTGCCAGGCTGAGTGCCTGCTGCTGCTGCTGCTGCTGCGGCGAGCAGAGCTCTCTCGCTCGGCGCTCTCGTGGCCGTGTACTCTTTGCGACGACTGCTTATCGGTCGACACCCTCCCCCTCTTCGTATACAGCTTTTCTACTATCCGATTCGGCGTCTTGTGTTTGCTGGTGGGCTGCTCGAGAGCTTGCAGAGCCGGGAACGTACACTGGCTGTGGGAAAAATGTACGAGTGCTTTGCGCGGAGGGGGCATCGAGGAGGAGCCGTCGTTTCGGTTGTCGGAAGCTTTATGGAAAATCTATTCTGTAGCGTTTCGGGACGGACAACGGAGTTGGAATCTTGGCATTATTTTTTCACCCATTTTGTTCAGTTGTAAATTCCGAATTCCGAAGAGGTGTATTTGAGACGAAAGTAGCCTCGATAAACGTCACTTTCTTCCTCGGTCCTATATCAGTCATCTCGAGTTGCGCTCATCTCGCAGCGGAACGTATCAATCCGCCAGTTACCGGATTTCCCCTAATTGGATTCCTCCGCTTATCTATATCTGTTTATCTTAGTCAGCGGCCCCTTTCCCTTTTGTAAGATAGTTTCCTTTTCTTTTCGCGTGATATCACGCAACGCTGATGGACGGCGATGGCAGTCCGAGTTTGTATATGAATTTAAGACTCGGTAGGGTCGGGGATCTCCGAGTTCGCGAGATTCTCCGGATTCTCGAGCATTCTTCCTCTGTATTCCGTAAACAAAACTTTTCCGAATCTTTCGTTAATTTTGTTAAAAAGTAAAAATCCAGCAGGAAGGTATAGATCGATGCGCGCGGCATCGAGTTTGAGTGCTCTCGCATCGGACACCCTTCAGTCGTACTCTCGGTTCTGCGCCGCGAGTTTCGGACGCTCGCTCCGAGAATACAATTCTCTTCGACACTTTTTAAAGCTAAGGAGAGAAATAATCCGAGACACACCTCGTGCTTAAATTGTCCGTTACACTCGTTCGTATCGCAAGACTTGTTGTCTTGTCGAAAACTATAACTTCCATTTTGCTATCCGATCCTTAATTGCTCAATTTTTTTCTTCCTGAAAGCTGGAAATAGAATTGTCTATGAATGTATGTACGTGCTACATGTGTATAGCTTTATAAATAACTTTTTTTTTAAATGAATGTCATTCCTTTCGATGGTTATACGACAAAAATGTTGTTATGCTTTTACTAGATTTTTTGAGAATTTTATGAAGTATAAAGATCAACAATTAGCTACGATTTTGTGATAGTTTTTCGACCCCAACCACTCCTGATATTTATTAACAATATAAAAATGGGCAAACATTCACCGAAAAATGCATGCTATCAATCTTTCGCGATTTACAAGATTTCCATCAACAGTTTTCGCCAAAATGGGGTAAACATAATTCACTTTCCGCATTTATTACCGACGAGGCGTAATAGGTAATTAAATTAATGTAGACACAGATAGCGATTTCGGCGAAAATATCGTTAACGCCGGGCGATTGATTTTTCGAAGCTCGCACGAGATGGCAGGCACGCATTTAATTATTCGCAAGCCGCGCCTCGAAAGTTTCAAACGGATCGCGATGCATTTTTTTTTTTTTCTTGAAAATGAATATTTGCACGGCGCGAGGCGATCGCTGTAATTAAAAATCGGGTGTTTTTTTTCTCGATCCGTTGAAAACTACCTTAAACGTATCGAAAATTAATTGAAAGTCGTATATATAATCGAAAACTTAATCGAAAAGATCTCGCTTGAATTTTAAAAAAATTCTAAACTTTTAAATAGTTTATGTAGTCGACTTGTATCAGTTTCATTTCATGCATAATGCAACAATTTTCCCGGCTTCAAATCGCACCGCGTGTTATTAGAATTACAACAGCATTCGTTGTAAATAAAACTAAAGTAAGAGACGCGATAGTAGTATAACTCGACGTTAGGTCCGCCATCCGCATCGATCCACGCCTCTTTATTCTTTTCCGCTTTTTTTCCGCTTCCGTTCCAAAGTATTTATACGTTCTCGCTACACGAGGGTTTTTTCACCTGGCAACTTCTTTGCTGGATTTAATAAAATTTCCAGCCCCGTGATTCCACAAGGCATAATTGGCAAAATAGACGATTTGGGCAATAACTTCTTTGTCGGGGCATTTCAAATTTTTTCGTCGCTCTTCGTTTTTTTTTTTTTTTTTTTGCATTCCTCGATGGATACAGCAAATCTCTCTTACCTTTCCCACCTCCCAAACTTTTGTCGTTTTTGTTTTGGATTTTTCAGTCGTTTGCTTCATTTTTCCTTTCGGCTCTCGTATCTTTTTTTTATTTCTGTTTTTTGGTCGACTGCCGCGAGTTCTCCATTGTTCGACTCTGGAAAAGCGTAAAGGTGAAAGAAAAAAGCAAACGCTTCTGGGCTTGACTTACGTGTGTGGGTTCTACGTATAAAGGCATATGGGGGTTATGACTCTGTCAAAGGCCTCGGCGCCGAGGTGCACAAAGCGAGAGAGAGAGAGAGAGAGAGAGAGAGAGAGAGATCTGCCAGACTGAAAATCGCCGCGAACTTCAGACTTTTATTGCTCTTTATTTTCTGAAAGGGCTTTTAGAAAACCTGTTTTCAAACGTTCTTTAGCGAATTTTTGCGAGCGGGGCTCAGAGTGAACGCGCACTTAGCAGCTAAAGAAATGGCTTCAATTGCCGCAAACCTCTAATTGCTGAGAACTTTCTGCAACAGATCGATAAGTATTCCGACGAGTTCGAACGTTCGTCATACCTGAATCTGAGCCTTTCGTCAGTCCTCGGTGACTCTTTTCCATTGAAGTCTGAAAGTAAGCCTGAAAACAGAAGGGTCCGATGTAATTGCTTCGAAATCGTACAACGGTTCGAGAAGGTTACAAGGGTAGTGCGGTAGTCGAACGACATTGGGGAAGAAAGAATCGGATCTTACTGCTGTCATCGGACGCGGAAATGGTTGCTACTTTGGCTATTCTGGTCTGGAATGCCAGCAAGTCGAGAGCAACTAGAAATCCTCAATTAAACTCGAGGAAAAAGAAGACATTAAATTGGTTTCTTTCAGACCACCGCAACAATAGCAAGAATCCTCTCAGATTGTATCGGGAGGTTTATGCAAGGCCGATGAGATTCGAATTGTATTGTATATAAGTAAAAAGCCACGCATGTTATTCTCCATTTCAGATCGAAAATATCGATAAGAGACGAGGACCGTTAAAGCAATAGAATTTATACATTCGAAAACTAAAATCACCTCGACTTTTGTATTTTCTCGCTGAAAATTCCAATGTTTTCAGATACAGATCTTCTTAAAGTCAAGAAAACGGGCCGCTTGACAATGCAATAATCGAGTTTATATCCCAATCTCGAGAGTCTCCGTTGATCAGGGGGCGAGGTCTAATACTATTATCCCGAACCTGCAGCTATAATTGCAGCCCCGATACGCGGGAAACCCAGCCACGCAGAGCGGAATCGAACCGCACGAGCTAATCGCGGCCGAATAATTCCGAACTGGCCTGGCTGATTTCATGCACGGGCTTATTAATAGAATGCGATTCGAGCCGCGAGCAGGAAGGAAGCGAGAATAATGCCAGAGGGAGAGAGAGAGAGAGAGAGAGAGAGGTCCACGCGACTCTGCAATGACACTGCTATTTCGTAATGGCTGTAAGCCGATTTCTCTCTCGAATATAATGGACGGGTTACCATTACTCGCCAGGAGCCGTCCTCGTAATTTCCCTCTTTAGCTGCGCTGCGAGTCGGCGCCGGAAATTGTTTCCTTCGAAGGCAAAGTTGTCTGTGCGTTTTCGCGCGTCCTCGAGGAGTGTATGCTCCTGCGAGCGTCTCGGCAAATGGCTCCGTAAAACTTTAACCGTTCAATTGACAGTAAATAAGACGGGCGGTAAAGTAAAACGGTAATAGTTGTACTTATATAATACTTGAGAATACGGAGCAGCCTAACAGCTGCAGGCAATGTACGAAGCTAAATGTTGGAATGGAGTTTATTTTCATCTGGTTGGATTTGTCCACAATGGCTTCCAAATTGCGCAACGAGCCTGTCGAGGGAATTATGTCGCGAGGTTTACCAAGGCAAGCTTGACTTTCTCTCTCTCTCGGTGAATTAAGCCGGTACTTCGCAGTAATTATCGTGGCAAAATATTAAATCAATTAAGGACACATTTTATTATGCATATCTAACGAATTCAGGACAGAAGCTCAACTCGTATACGGTAACTGGTCAAATTTACCTCAACTCCGACGGAACTCCCATTAAACCCTGCCGGTGGCGCTTCGCGGAAGAAAACCTCGTGTAGCGTCGCATAAAAGCTTCTAAAAAAAGATCCGCGTTTCAAAAGGGAGTCTCTCGATTTACTGGAAGCGCGTCCAAAAAGATTTTCACGTAATTCCAGTCCGTTGTAACAATGTCTTTACCCTCCGAGGAAGCCATCGGAGTTTTAGAAGCTCGGCGAAACGATATTATCCAGCCGAATTCCAACTTCTTGCCGCGTTCCAGTTTCGAACAATAGTCAAAAGCTTATTACACGTCTCTAAATTAATTTCCACTCGCTCCGGAAAACAAGCTCCATTGTTCGGGAATTCTCCGTGTGTACGCCGCGCGTCGCGCGCCGAGAGCTTTATGCGCTGCGCGCGCGCGCACGACGATCGAAAGAAATCCCCCGAATCGGGGGCTTACTTGCGCGCAATTAAACAGCGCGGATACGCTCTCACGCATTGTTCGCCGGAGACGAGTTGCCTGGCAATATCGCGTCCGAAACTTTCCCCCCCGCGCTGTAGACGTATATACGAGCGCGCGCGCGCGCGGCTCCTCCGAGATTCATCAAGTTGAAATTGCCTTTTCCCCGAGTCCTCTCGCTTCGATGCCCGCGGATTTACATGCTCCCGGCACTTAGGCGCTCCTCCCGCCCGGCTTTTCAATCAGTCGGCATAAGCACGAGTGCCTCTGATTCTCCGGGAAGAAAAATTTCGTCTACTCGGAGGGGCGGAGCGAGTGTTGTATCTATATACTCGGGTTTTCGAAAAGCGAGCCGGGACGAGTATCGTCGAAATTTTGTATCTCCCCCCGCGCGCTCCGCGATCCCTGTGTTTTCGTTCAGTGAACCCGCTCGACAAAGCGCTCAATTATACGAGCGACAAAAAAAAAAGAGAGCGCGAAGCAGGTAGAAGTCAAGAATTGTGTTCCAGAAGCGGACAAACAGCGGCGGCGGCGGCGGCGGCGGCAGTCCCCCCCGGAGTCGTGAAATTTCTGCTTTTCCGCGCCAGAAGAGACAGCCGAAAGACAGAGAGACGGAGATAACAAAGCTCCGCGTTGAAATTCATTTTTCTCGAGCGCGACAAAGGCCAACCCCCCCCCCGAGTCGCCGCGGGAGCAGCGAGTCTTTCAACGGGCGACTTCGCCTCGCGCACCGTGTACGTATATACACTCGGGCGTTAAAAAGAAAACTCCGTCGCTGTTTCTCGCTCGTCGGCGATCGCTCGAATCTATCGGCCGATCGTTAGTAATTTTAAAAGCCGAGTTTCGAGCCTCTCGGGGTATACGGAGCGTTAAGGAAGAGAGCCGCGGCGGGAGGAGGAAAGTTCGGAAGGGCGTCCTGGAACTTTCCTCTCTCTTTGTGCTCTCCCCCTTATTTCCACGTTTTTCCGCTCTCCTCGACGCGGCGCGTTATTTACGACGACGTCGCGGCACTTTGTGTATATCTCGGCCGTGTTCCGCGCATGAATCATGAACGCTCTCCGCGATAATAGTTTTTTCGTCGACGTGTCCCTCCCTCCTCCTCCTCCTCCTCCGCGTCTCGTTGTGTATTTTTTAAAGCTCGTTCTCTCTCTCTCTCTCTCTCCTCTCTGCAGCGTTTCGCTCATTCTTTATGCCATTTTTGCGCTCTAGCTCTCTCCCTCCTCTGTCGCGCGCGCTCTCCTTTGTGCGAGAGCATTGTCCATGCTCTCTTTACATCCCCGAGAGCACCGAGAGCGCGCGAGCTTCGGCTCGAATAATTTACAGTCGAAAATTCACCCCCCCCCCCGCCGAAGACGGAAAAAGCGCGGCTGAAACTCGCCCCCGTTAAAGATCCCCAAAACGACGTGAGCCCCTGGAAGTATGAGCAATGGGAGAAAAAAAAATGAGAACCTCCGCCGGTAAAGGTCTCCTTTCGAGCTCCGGAGCGAGGAAAGGTGACAGGCCCTCGGGCGGATATACTCCCCCGAGAATATTTCTCCGCAGGCCGCACGCCGCTCGCATCTCCCCCCGGCCCGTAATTCTTTTCGGTCGCGCGTTCGCCTCCTTCCGCGAAGCGATTCTCCTCGGTAATGCGACGATTTTATCTGCTTTATAAATGGCCCGCGCCGAGTCTATTGGCAGCCGAGCGAGCCATTAGCCTTGTATCTACGCGTATAATACGTATTATATGTGCTGTATATGTATATGCGAGCTCGCGGGAGAGAGAGAGAGCGGATCGATTCGAATGTGGAAGCGCGTATACACGCGGCGACGCGGAGGGGCGGAGGGAGAGACGAGTTCTTTGTCGCTCGCTCGAAATAACGAAATTCAATTTTCGCCGTCTTCTCGCGCTAATTCGAAAAACCCGGGCGAAGGATCCGAGCGAAAACGCGGCCTCTGTCTCTCCGTCTAATTAACAAACTAAAAACAATTTTCCCGCTCGGCCCGGGGCGGAAAAGCGTTTTATCCCTCGCGAAAGGCGCGCAGGCATTTTAAATATTTAACATCGCGGACTCGAGTCCCAAAAGCATTAAGAGCAATTTCCAATTTAAGCGGGGAGGCGGAAGTGCCGCTACTCCGGCGGTTTTAAAAAAAATTTCACGACTTCTCGAGCAGCGCCGAGGCGAGAGAGAGAGAGAGAGAGAGAGGGAGCTGCCTATGTTTGTACACCGGGCGGAGAGAACGTTTATTAATTAGGGCTAATTAATTAAAGAGCCGCGCGCCGCGGCAAGTCCGACTGCCTGCTTGCCGGACCACTTTCTTCGTGGTAGTTTCAGCCGGGCGTATATATATGTATAGAGCTCCGCGGCCAAAGTCTCGCGGCACAATTTATCCGACACGCCGCGGGAGAAATCTACGGCCCGAAGTTTTTCAAGAGCCTTCGCCCGGTCTGGCGGCCCGGCTTTATTCTTGCTAAATCTTCCGGGCTCTAATTTTTCCCTAAACTCGGCTCTCTCTCTCTCTCTCTCTCTCTCTCTCTCAGCCTCCGTCGTGCTGCTCGGGGTGAGCTTGCGAGCTGCGGTAGCTTCGATTCAAATCGAAATTCTAAACGTCCTTCACCGAGTTCCGTCTCCCTTCCACCGGTCGGAAAGTTTACTCTCTAATAAAGTGGCAGGTCAGTCGGGCGTGCAACGCCGCCAATTCTCGGACCCTCCGCCGCGGAGTCGCTCGTCCCGAGGAAGAAGTTTAACGATCGCTCCTCGTCGCCTCGGGGCTCTCCTGTAATTTGTCGGCCGACTGCCGATATCGGTCGAATCGCGCGTCTCTCGATATCGTTTCGATATTGTCGCGGGCGCGCGCGCGCGCAGCGAAATCTGTCGACGTCAGCGGCAGGAGTCGCCGACTGCGCTCGACGGCCGCCGTTGTCGGGGAGTCGGTTTCGCGTTTTTCGGCGAGTTCAGGTATGCCCGAAGTTCGGCGACTGCCATCTGTTTTCGGCAAATGAATCATCTTCCCTGTAGAAGGGAGCTGGAAATGTTTATCGATAAGTTTCTGGGAGGAGGGGGACAGCCTGGTTTAATCATTCGGATGCGCGGTGAATTTATAGGAGATTTCGATTAAACAACGTCAAACTTTCATGGGAGTTTCCGTTACAACTGCAGTTTTTCGAAGCTATTTGCCAGATGAAAAAAAATTCCCCCGCCCGACTAGTTAATTTAAAAGTCACTTTTTACCGGGGCGCGGGAAAGTTCGCAGACATTGTCTGCCGGAGAATTACCCTCTTCCCGATGGGGGCAAAGTTATTTTTCGGTGGGAATTTTTTTCCGCCCCGGCAGTGTGTGTGTGCTTTTCGGGTAAAGTTATGCGCGAAGTCGTAACAAAAATCAATAGCGCTTTTAATGCAGTGACGACAGCTTCTTTTTTTTTTTTTTTTTTTAGAGAGTTCGCGGGCAACTTGTGTTTATAAGTTGCGATTGTAATAGGAGGAGCGCGGTACGTCGCTTGGTTTAAAATTTAACAAAATTTACTACATTAGTTGAACTATTACAATTAGTGGCCCCACTCGAAACTATATCCAACTTTCAGGCAGCGATTCTCGCATCGGGAAAATTGCGTCGAATTCCGCTTTTAGAAAGTTTTCGATCGGAAATTGCAATTTGAGCTCGCTGAAAATTTTAATAATAACCGTACGTAACCTCTAAAACAATTTAATATTTTAATTAGCTGAAGTATCCGCCCCCGATTCAGCTCTCAGCGAGACCGAAAATACGAAGGCGAAAACGTGAAAACCGCCACCCCGTCTCCCTCTCGATAATGATCGATAATTGCACCTTTGGCGCGAGGCTCGTTTACAAAAGGCAGTCTAGCGTCTTATCACGGGCAAAGGGAACACAGATGAGATCCCCTCGCTGTGCATTTCCGCGAAGTCGTCGTCGAGGCATAAAGGTACAGGGGCTCGTGTATTGAGTGTGTACGCGAAAATCCCAATGGGAGAGAGAGAGAGAGAGAGATGATATATATATATAGGTACGAGCGTTAGCGGCGGGGAGATCGGAAGTGCGCTTTATGCGAGCGTAAAACCCGTAAATGCCATTACTGCCGACGGCATTATACGTCTATCTCTATCCAGGGCCGCTCTCGACCTCTCTCGTCCCTACCCCCGCCGGTTGAGTTATACGGAGGGAGGAGAGGGCGAGCTAGAAATCGCACCGCAGCTGCGTTTTACTGTTGGTAGTGGTGTTGGATAGTAGTTACCAGCCACGGCTCTCTCTCTCTCTCTCTCTCTCTCTCTCGGCCAATGAATTTACTCCCCCGCGGCTGCTGCTTTATGACCGCGACAGAGGAGGATATGGAGATGGAGCCGCGTTTGCGAGGGATATAACCGGCAAAAACGTCAACTTTTCTCGCCGTACAGGCTGCTGCTGCGGGAGTGCCGGGAAAATGTAGAAAGAGCTGAGCAGCCTCGCGAGAGCATCGATTCTGCGAATAATTTTCCCCCGATCAGCTGCCCGTGTGTAATTCCGCGGACGAGCTCTGAATATTGCTCGTACAAGCACGAAGTGTTATTGCGAGGTGAAAGCACAAACCTCGAAAGCGTTCGCCTTGTGTTGAGGCGAAACGTCCGCGTACTTGGACGAAAGAATGTTGATAATTGGAACAAAAAGTTTGGACGAATTTAGCGTTCGAGTATACTGAGAAATTTATCTTACTTAACTATAAACACCCGAGATTTACGGATGACTGCACGTCATGGTTGGTTTTTTTAATCCCAAGGTTTTTAATCTATTTTCTGCCTGCCCCTTCATTATCGATTATCGTCTTAAATTAACAATGCAACGCCTACTTGAAATATTATTAGCAGCAAGTATGCGGTACAAGGGGACTAACTCACTACGATAATTCTTAACTGCTAATCAAACTTCATCTTGCCGAATGCATGTGTTACTTACCTTTTCCTTTTCATTGATAAGTCATATATTTCGGTATTCGAGGTAAATAAGCGTATAAGTACAAAGAAAAACTTTCATTCTTCGGTTCTCATAACGATTTCCTTCTCCTCGTACTTTATCTTCTCTATTTAATACTCCTTTTTATTCTTCTTTGGTCATTGCCAACTAGAACTCCCATGACTTTTGTTTTACGTATTAAGCCACAGTAAAAGATGCGGACAGTAAGATCATCTCCGAGGTTGAGGATTTTTTGCGACGTCAAGTCATTGTTGAAGCTACAAAAAATCAAACTGTGGTAATGACCCTCTCAGCACAGTTTACTACTGAACTAACCAACTACAGAAATAACTGCTAAAGTGCACAAACATGTTCGCTTAATGTACATGCTAAGTAAGCAAGCGCACAGAAGCTTCGTTCTCGGCAAAAAACAATTTTTCCCAAATACCTTTAGAGTACTTATTTTTTTACCCGGTGCCTCTTCGACGAGTTAAGCTAAAATCGATATTTCAAAAATTTAATTTTCTTAAAGTATATCGTATTTAAAAATTTTCTGTTAAAATCCAATTCTATCCTCGTGCTCCTTTAATATAGTATTCTCTTGAAATAGTTTTTTCTCAAAATCAAAATCATTTAAAGTCGGCAAGGAAGATATCTTCAAATTCATATTTTAAATAATAAATCTTTGCGACATTGACAATTTTTCATTCGCGATAAAAAAAGCCGTTTTTCGTTACATTTTGCAAAATCCGACGATAAATTTCCTCCGAAATAAATCCAGTAACGAAGACAAAAGTCACCTTCCAATTCCCCCCGATCGAAGGCTTTTCCATTATTTCGAAAAGTCTCGGAGTATCGTGTTTGCAATGTTAAACAGCGTCTGCTTCCCATAAAACTGAATCTCCAATGGGGAAAAGAGAATCTTCCCGCTTGAACAAAGACCGAGATTTCGATTTCCGCACGCACTTTTACGAGGAGAGTCTCCCCCTCCCGACGGTGAATTTGCCTCCGCGGCTCCTTCCCCGCAGAATTTCGATTTACTCGCGACGAGGCCGTAAAAACGAAAGCGGCGCCTCGGCGTTAAAAGTCTCCTCGGCTTTTCCTCCTTTATCCACACCCTGCTTTCCCTCATTGAGTCGTTCTCTAAGCTCCATTACGAAACCTTGGATTCGATTGCCGTTTTTATATCGCTCGAGGATTCATTGAAATTTTCGAAAGGCAACGATTCGACAATTGAGATGAACGGTACGAAGAAAGGAATTTCTTCTCGAGTTGTAATTAATTTTACGACTTACCTCGCGTTGTTACTGCCGAAAACGGAATTGTCATTGTTCAACGGCTTGATAAAGTTAATGCTCTCTATAAATTCAAATATTCCTTTGCAAAGTATAAATTCAGAAACTTCGAAATATCTAAGGGAACCAAAATAGCACCTGGCCTTTGTGCGCGTCGCGAACAATTTCAGATCCTTTCGGTCTACAAAACCTGCTCGGCAATGCACTTAAAGCTCCTAAATATAGTTTATTGTTTCCATATTAACAGCTTCTACATTTATTCTCAGTAACGGATATTTTATTTATAACCGACGTCGCGTCGAAAAACGGATCGGCCGCGACGAATTAAAAAGAGAAAAAAAAAGAAAGGAAAAATTTCGCTAACGGCAAAGATATGCATAATGTGCAGAAAGCGAGTAGACAAGTTGAATACGGAACGATATTCGCTCTCGGGAGGAAGCCTCGTAAAACGGCGAAACGGCTCCTCGTAATCCTCGAACTGACGTCAACCCTTTCATGGCCTCCGCTTCTTCATCCCCGAAAGAGAAAGAGAGAGAGAGAGAGATAGGCAAATTTGCTCGGCGTTGGATTTAGCAAAACCCGAACAAATGATCCCGCCCGGCATAAACGGATCGTATTAACCGGCCGACCTTTCCTCTTTCCCGCACTTTGCTTTTAATTGCGCAAATTTCGCGTACGCGCTGATTAACTATATATCAGCGTGCAAGAAATCAAACTATAATTAAGGCTACGCGAGGTAATGATGTAACTAGGTGGGAGATACCTAACGAGCTGGACCGTTATTTTGCGCGTCTCCTCGATCCTTTCGCTCAACGTATAAACGAGCTGCGAGCTGTAAAAATAATGATTCTTTTCACCGAATAATGTTGGACGGGCTATTTCTATACTTCTATCCCCCTTTGGCTTTCAAATTGACCTAGCAGATATTCTAGGAGCGATGCTTCGCCAAATTGACGCGAATCGATGCCGGAAATCGACGGAAGCTTTTCAGGCTTTTTTTTTTTTTTTTTTAAGGATGCACTACTCGTTAGCTGAGAATTGCAGCACTGCAAGAATGGTATAGCTAGAAAGTTTTTCACTTCAAAAGTTTAGCGATTCCCCCGATCACTTAGTTTCGAATCAAATCACGCAGCAAAAATGTAGTTGGTAGCATAAAAAAGATTAACAGCGGCATTGTAAATTTTTCGAGGAAATTCATGATTAAAAACGCTTTTTACATTTACCGGCAAATCAATCGAGTGCACAAGAAGCGAAGGAATTAATTTTCCGCGCCGGAAATAAAACGCGCATTCACTCGCCCCAACGAATTCGTTGAATTGAAACTTTAGTTCGTGGAAAAGCATCAAAGCGCACTTTTTTTTTCCCCCGAGGTGCAAACAGCTTTTAATTCGAAATTTTCCTTCAAAAGCGCCAAAGTCGGACTCTGCCTTCGAACAAAAAAAAAGGGGGGGCCAATTAATACAGTGAAAATTCATCCCGATCGACTTTCCAGCCGGCAGCTGCCGAATTACGCGAAACGCTGGATATCGCGGCCGGAGCGATAACAACGCCGGCAGGAGAAACACGAGTCCCGCAGTTGTTTTCTATTTTTTTTTCGTTCCTCCCCCCGACGTTCGTCCTCTCCTCTCTGTCTCTCTTTTGCGTTTGCGAATATTAAAGGGTCATACAGGGAGGAGAGCAGCGCCGACAGTCGGCACTGTTCTGCCGTTGACACGTGTAAGCTCGCGGGCGCAGATAAACGCCGAGAGGACGACACATACTCGCCGCGCGACCTTCCCAGGATTAAACGTCCACTATAGTGTGTGCACGCGGACGAGTGCGCGTCGAAATTGTCCTTCGGAACAAGCCGCGTCGAGAGGGGACGCCTCGGCGATACTCGGCGCCTCGGATTTCCGGTTGAATTGCTCGATGGTTTTTAAACAGTCGGTTCTTCGATGTAATAAAAATGAAAATGCTTAATCAGTACGACGGAAAACAGCTGCGAATCCTCTCGCGACGAAGTCGAAAGGTCGTTAGAAAGAGCCAGGGATAAAAATTTCACGTAATAAGCTCGAAAATCGCCGTGCATCCCATTAGAGGTTATATAGTGCACGTAACGTCTCGTAAATGGGTATTGTATTCCCCGCTAGAAATCACAAACGAATCCTCCGAGAGAAACCTGAGCATGAAATACAATTACATTCCGGTATAATTGCCGACCGTGAATACACATCATCCCTCGTTGGTCGCCGTCGCGAATCTCCGCGCGTCTCTCTCTCCCTGCGCGTCACTGCGGATTTGAAAAGAAGCATTTACCGAGGCCATTTCCCGGGGCGCGCGAGTCGAGCGACGATGAAAAACGAGAGAGGAAGAAAGGGCGGAAGAGGGCAAAAAAAATGAAAAATGACAAAGCAGGCCTGCGGGGCCGTTAATGGAAGCTGGACGCGCGGCCGGCCCGCTCGCGCGCACACCGCCAATGATTTCAATTGCGCGTGTACACGTCGACGCGCTTAATTGCAAAAAATCTGCCCTGTGTGCGACCCCCGACGGGCGCAGGGTTTTCTCTTTCGAACCCTATGCACTCCGTTCGTTCCAATTCCGAGCGAGACTGTGTGCGCTCCGGAGGTATTGCGCATTGCGCGCTGCGAGCAGCCCAATTGTTCCTCGTCTGCTTCTTCTTCTTCCGCGTCGTATTATCTTCGAACGAGCAGTCCGGCGTCAGTTTTACACATTCGTATATAAAATTCAATAGCTGGGCATTGAATTAGTCCTCTTGTTACTTATCACGAAGAACCTGGCGCCTATCAAGAAGGCAAAAAGAGGGTACGACGAGTAAAAAGAAAAAAAAAACGGCAACGAGATCCGGAGAATAAAAGTGATTCGCGTCGGTAAAAAGAAAAGTCGGCCGTCAGAATTTTCGATGACGATCGGCGTGTCGGCCGAGCCGTAAGCCGTTCTTTTTTTTTACTGTCTGGGCTCTCGGGCGCGCGGACGATAGAGATTGCTCACTTACTTAGGCGGAGCGCCGGCACCAGGTGCGCTTTATCTTTACGAGGCTCGCCGCGCGATACGCCGCTAAACTTCCCTGTTTCACTGCGTTTTTTTTTTCTATTTTTCCCGCGCGCGCTTTCTTTCTCCTTCCGTTTTTACGCCTCGCTTATGCATCGCTGAAATAAAAAAAAAGGGAGATTTCGGTATGTAGCTTATTTGTAATCTCGTTTTGATAAAAATCTTTGTCGAAAAGGCTTTTGGAGTTGATTTCTGTAGGTCGAGGTTCGATTTAAAAATGAAGTCTTTTCAAAAGAATGAAGCCGGTGAGGTCTTTACTCCACTTACTTGTCAGTTCCACTTCCATATTCGTTACGTTATACGAGCGATTAAACATTCGCTAAGTTATTATACAGCATTCGACTTTAATTGCGTCGTTTTGCAAAATTGGTTCTTCAAGCGCCCGGATTAGTTTCCGAGGCGAGATAAAAAGTTAATTTAAAAAAAAAAAATTTACTATACGGATATGAGAGATAAGACGAGAAATTTTTTTACGACTCAATTTCGAGAGGCTTTACCCCGCAATAATTTTCCATATATTCCCCCATGTGCCGTTTTAACTGTATACGTTATTATAAGCGCGCTTGAAAAATTAAATTTTGTGTTAATGCCCTCATTCGGCATTTGTAGATCCCTCAGAAATTTTTATACTTGCCTTTTACGCAAAGCACTTGCAAAAATTTGTGCAGATTATAAAAATGAAACTTTTAAATGTATTACGAGAAAAAAAAAATAATTATAAAACGATACCGGTTATAAGAATAATCGACGACGCGCCGATTAACGATAATTCTCCGTTGACGACTGGCGGACGGATCATGGGACGTCGATCGAGTCGTTATTCGCGGACGAGCCAACCGACTCGTCCCTGCATCTCCCTTCCCGCCAGTCGAGGTAATTCCAGTTTCGAACGCAGCCGTTGCGTCGGGGGTTTAATTTGCACTCGATTATGCAGTGCGCGCTCGCAGTTTAACGTCGCGCTCGACATCGCCGAATATATATTTTATTGCCGCTGCACGATCGGCTTCATAACAGGCGGCAGCTGCCGCTCTTAAATCTCGATTCGTAGGCAGGTTACTTTTTGCAGAACGAGAATAATTGAAAAATAGAAGCAGCCTTTTAATATTGCACCGGATACAATGAATAACGCGTCACTTTTGGCATTAGCTTTGAACAAGCAAAGTGCAATATTAACAGAGAACTGAATAGCCTTAAAACGACTAAATTGCAGGGTGAAACAGAGCAAAACTAAAAGGTTGAAAATTGACTTGATTTCAGATGTCCTGACAGCGGGCCCCGGGCCACCAGGATGCCGACAGACGACGACTATGGCCGAAGAGAACGTCTCCTGTTGCACCAGCACCCGAGCGGCCAGTACGGGCAGCCACTGCCAGCCTCTCCTCTCCACGGAAGTGCAGCCGGCGGAAACACCGCCAGCGGCGGCGGCGGCGGCGGCGTCGACTGCTACCACAAGCAGCAGGCCTCCAGCCAGCACCAGCACCACCACCACCACCACGGCTCCTCCCAAACCAATGAGCAGCAGCACCAGCAGTACAACCCGGGCGGCGCCTCCGGCCGGCAGCTCTGCCAGCCGATCTCCCAGAGCCTCCTGGGCTTCTCCAGATACTCGGAGGCCGTCCAGGAGTCTCGGCAGCTGTCCTCTGCTGGCGAGCGCGCTCAGAAGCAAACCGGCAGCGGCGGCGGCGGGGTCGGCGGCGGCTCCAGCAGCGAGTACGCCAACTCGAGCGTTCTCGTCGCTGTCGCGGCCGGGGCCAATCCTTTCTCTGCGGAGACTTTCCCGTCGCCTCCATCCCCGGCGCCCGCCGGCGACCGTTTCGTGCCCCCGCCGCCGCTCTCGCCCAGCGCCAGCGACAAGTACGCCTCTTCGCAGTCTCTGGCTGGTTACTCTCCTGCTGATCGGCTTCTGTCCGCCGGTCCTCCGGGATCCCGGGAGCTCTACGCCGCCCCGGCCTCGCCAATGTCCGGCAAGGAGCAGCAGCGCTTCGCCTCCGCCGAGAGACTGCTGGCGGGCGTCTCCACCTCCGTGGCGAGCGACGCCAAGGACCAGCAACAGCAGCAGCAGCAGCAGCAGCAGCGCTACGCCGCCTCCTCGAGCGAGCGGCTGCTCGCCTCCGCCTCGCCGGTCCTCGGCGTCCTCTCGGCGGCGGCGGCCGAGCGCTGCGGCTACGGCTCCTCCAGCCTCAAGGACGTGTCCGGCTCCGGCGGCCTTCGCTTCGCCGTCTCCTCGACCGAGCGGCTGCTCTCCTCCTCGCCGATCCACGCGCCCGTACCCGAGAGGTTCGCCGGCGGCGGAGGCAAGTCGGCCCAGGGCTACCTCAAGGACTCGCCGCTCCACGAGCGCTACCACCAAGCGGCTGCAGCGCAGCAGCAGCAGCAGCAGCAACATCATCACCACGAGCGCTTCGGCTGCAGCTCGGAGAGGTACCTCTCGAGCTCGCCGAACCCGGAGGGCGCGCACCAGCGCTACTCGTCCAGCGAGAGGATACTCGCGTCGGCGATCGGGGCGGCGGCCGGCTCAGGCGCCGGCGAGCAGGTCGGCAGCCGGAGGCACTCGACGGACCGGACCCTCGAAGCCGCCTGCCAGAAGTACTCGGACAGCCGAGCCTCGGCCTCCCCGGCGCCCGCGGACTGCCTCGCCGGCAGGTACCAAGCGTATCAGGACGCTGCCGGCTCCTCGGCCGGACAGCGATACGTCAACTCCGGCGACCGATTCAACGACCTGGCCATGCAGAGGTACGCTCAGAGCAGGCCGGTCGACAGGTACGCCGGCGGAAGCGAGCGATACCTGCCCGGCAACGGCGCCGGAGGCGGCCACGACGCCAGGACATCCGGAGCTGAGATAGCCAGGTAAGCCGGACGTTCGCCGCGAGCAGCTCGAGCCAGCATACTACGCCCCTCCTCTTTCAGGTACTCGACCAGCTCGTCGACCGAGCGGCTGCTGTCCTCCTCGTCGTCGACGTCGTCGTCGACCGAGGCGGCGGGCCGCGGAGCCCACCACCAGGCGTTCGGCACGAGCGGCGGCAGCAGCAGCATCGGCACCCAGTCCTCGAGCGTCCTGGACCAGCCGGCGATGCGCTACTCCGCCCTCTCGCCCACGCCAGATAGCAGCAGCAATCCGTCCGGCAGCGGCTGTTACTCGCAGCAGTCTTCCAAGCAGCAGCAGCAGCAGCAACAGCAGCTGTCCAAGGCGGTGCAGAGCTACGCTGCCTCGGGGCCCGAGCGCGGCAGCTACGATCACCTATCCTCCAGCCAGAGCGATCACCAGTTCGTCGATCGGTCCGATCGTTACGGTATCGACAGGTTCGGCAACGCCGGCGGCCTCGGCGAGGCGCGCTTTCAGACCGCCGACAGGTATCATTGCACCAGCGCCGAGCGATACTCGCTGGCCAGGGACAATTCCGACAAGTATTTGTCTCTGCCGAAGCCGAAGGACAGATACAATGGGGCCGGGCGCATCGCCAACTCGTGCGCCTCCATATCTTCCGGTACCTCCGAGCGAAATTACGTATCCAGTGGAAGCACTTATGTACCGCCAGCTGCCCACACTCCAGTAGAAAGGTAATTTTTACTTGCGAATTAATGCGAATATGAATTAATAGAAGCAAGCTGAAATTCAAGTTGCATTTCATAAGATTCATCAATTATGAATCTGTGTAGGATAATCATGTAGGACCATTTTTTTGTTATTAAAATTATTTTGTTAAAATTGTTGTTTTAAAGTAAAATCATACTTTTGAGATGAAACGTCAAGTACTGTTGAAATATTAAAATTGAATGATCTTTAATTACCCTCAGTAAAGTTTAGCAGTTACCTAGAAAACTAGAGAGCAACAATACAGCCAAAAATATACGTGGAATCGGGAACTACGATTAAAACAATTGACCTTTCAGGTATGTACCGCAACCGCCGCCAGAAGTGCTCTACCCAGACAGATACGTCGAGCGGTACGTGCCACCTGGAGCCCACGCGACAGCGGACCGCTACGTTCTAGCAGCCGATCCGGGCGACTCGTTCATGCGCCGCGACCTCGGCTTCCACCATCACTACCGACTACCGCCCCCAGCGGGCTACCCTTACCCCGCTCCCCAGAGCCACTTCCGCTTCCGGAGCTTCGCCTACCAGTCGCCGGCTCGCATGGGAGGTAGTCCCGGCTCGAGCAGCTCCAGCAGCTCGACCTCGGCGACCGCTCAGCGCGACAGCTTCTCGACCTCGCCGCTGCTGAGGTCCAAGCTCAGGGCCAGTCCCGTGGCGACGACCAACACGCCACGTCACGTAGCCGCGTCGCAACAGCAGCAACAGCAGCAGCAACCGCAACAGCAGCAACAACAGCAGCAGCAGCAACAGCAACAGCAGCAACAGTCGCAACCAAGCTGCTGCGACCTGACGCCCAACCAGAGGGTGTCCTGCTGCCAGACGGTGAGAAGGTCCATGCCACCTGGAGCCCTGCCCACGATACCTCAGCAAAGCGGACACTCCTCTTGGTAAGTAGATTAGAAAAAAAATCCAATAACTCTTCAAGAGCCTTTCGAGCGACGAGGGGGGAGGGGCCCCGAAAATTAAGCTCTCGAAAATTTATCCGCCCGGTGGTTTCTGGCGCACCGTGCCACGTTACCCACTTCCCTTGCTCTCTTCCACTGACCTAATAACGAAATTAGCGGTGATGTACTCTCGGCGTACTCCTTGTAGTGCATACGACGCCGTAATCAGACGCTTCTGCAATAAAGACCCCCTTTACGTAAATTAGAATGGAAGAGAGGAAGCTGGGCGCGCTAACAATCTTAATTAGGGGATAAATGTTCTTTATACCCCGGGGCTAACTGTCAGCCCTGTATTTTACCTGTGTATCAAATAAATATTAATTAAATACCAATTTGATTCGGTCTTTATATACAAAAGAATATAATTTTTAACAACAATAACTGCTTAATCGACTATTCCGTTCTGTATAATTTGTTGAAAAGTTGTTTTTAAAGAAGAAAACGAGTTTCAGCCTTCACTATGAATGAACTTTCGAGGAAGCTTTAAATTTCTTTTCCATCCACTGTCGATAAAATGTGCCGTAATTAAACTTTCAAAGCTACACCAGGGGGGCCCACACCGCGATTTACGCAGTATAACTTTTTCGAGAGCGCAGGCAAAGTTAGCGATTAAGAAACTTTTACCACCGGCCCCAAGACAAAATCCAACTAAGAGAGCCGACCTGACTTTTCCGAAAAATGAAAAGCAGCGATACACACGTCCAGCCGAGCGTAGGGCAAAAAACCCGAATTTTCACACTAATAAAAACAGTGCATAAATCAGACACAGCAAACGAGCCCGCTCGAACTTGCGCCCGAAGGCTGTTGATTTTCCAGCCCGGAGAGCGCTTAAACTCGCTCTCCTCTCAATCCCCATGCGGTTGACCGCATAATTATAACAGAACCGAGAGAGAGAGAGAGGAGTGAGCTGCCTCGGAGACCCGGAGTGACCCCCCGCGCGACGATTCAACGCCATTATCCGCTCCGCAATCGTGTCCTGGACAAGACCGCCGCGCGACTAAGGGGAAGGGGCCGAAGCGAGGAAGGGTCGCAGTAGTAGAAACGGCGGACGACGGCCGGACGAAGGTGCGAGACGCGAAATTAGGCGCCTTCCGGCTCGGCGTGCTAACCGACTGCCAACTCGACTCGGACGATATATATACCCGCTGCGGAAGGGGCTGATATTCGAAATTAAGCTTCGTCTCGAGGCTTCTCAAAAAAGCACTCTGCTCGTTTACTCACTCCAATTTGCGTTGCCGCGATATATATATATATTTGGACGTGGAAATGCTGCTTTAATAAATCGTTGACTCCTATTTTTACCGGATAGAGTTACCGTTTGACTCCCGCTCTTTTAATCGGATTGTAAAGAAAAATCGCAAGCTACGGAATTACAGCAGGAAAAAAGATCGATGGAAAGCCCTCCGAGCGCGACAAAGGCCGGCGGGCATCATTGTCGGATCCAAAATCAACATTTACCGTGTATCCCCGAGCTCTCTTTCGCCGCGCGCCATTCAGGCGCGTCTTTCTAAGGCGCCCCGAAGTATGCAGAAGCTTAGCCGCGCGCGATACAAGCGGCGAAGGCTCGTAAAATTCGCGGATGCATCGCGTCGTCGCCGTAAAAATGGGCAATAAAGCACGCGGGGGGGCTTAGAGGGAGGGGCGGGACGCGCGGGGGGATCCCGTGCCGCGGCGACTTGGAGCATTTTATCTTTGTGCATTGTTAGAGAAAGATTGTGAATTTTTAACTTTCTCTCTTGTTAATTGTCGCGCGGGCAAGTATAATGTTTGCTTTTAAAAGTTTTTAATGCCCGTTATTAATTTTTATATACGATCGAATTACGCGAGAAAGAGAGGCGCTAAAATAGTCTTTGTGCATGTAAAGAGCTTTTAAACACACAATTACGAGTGTATAATAACATTATGTAATACGCGTTGTTTGAATAAATAAGCAGTTTTTTATAAAAAAAAATCTCGTTTCAAAGAAAACAAGCGAAACGGCATAATAGCTACTTGAAACTCGATAAGTGAGCAAAGCGATGTTACGCCCTAAAGACGTATCTTTTTCTTATATTTCAATATTAATCAATACCCAAAGTAGAATATTAAAAAGTTTCAGAATTTACAACAATCGTTTAAATGTCGTCCTCCAAAGTCAAGACATAACAGCGAAAATTTTCCTTCCAATGCACCGAGGCCACAATTGCATCGGGAACGCAATTATATTTCCCAACGAATGACGTAACCTCGCGCAGCGCCGATCGCGGAGCTCGAAGCCTCCTCTCGACTCCGGAGATGTACGCGCGCGTTTTTGTTTCCTCCGCTCTCTTTTTTATCTCCGAGTCGTCATCGCCGACCGTCCGTCTCCCCCCACTCGGAGAATTCGCGCGCGTCCTCAAATATAGCGCCGAGAGACTAACGCACTTCGTGCGCGCGCTGTCCTTTCTCACGAGAGCGGCTCTCGGTTATTTTAGCGCGACGCGCGGCGACGAACTGTTCGGTGTCTTGTTAGCCTTTGAGATAGACACGTTTATCGCAGCTGCTCCGTGGTTATCTCATTTTTTTGGTATTTTTTTTTTTTAGAAAGCCAGAAGTTGTACATATTTGTTATCTAATTTCATCTAAAAAAATGTCCATTTATCTTATCTTTTATAGTCTTTAATTAATTTTAATACTGAGATAAGAGTTTTGCCATACTAGAAATATTCATTATTGTGTATTAGGTATTCAAATTGAAATATTTTTAAGATAATATGACAGGTGTTTACATATCTCTGTTAAAAGTCTATTATTATTATTACAAGCTCGTCACACTGTATACGAATACTATATATTGTGTAGTATTATCTGACAAGAAACTGTAATATAAGGTTTAAAAATTCAAGCTAATTTAAATTTGACATTTTATCGATACTTTTTGTTTTACTTTGACGCAGTAACAAAAAAACCACGACGCTACCGATTTCTATTTATAAGATAAGCGGCAAAAATTTCGGAGCACACGTCCGCGCGTCTCTGTCTCTGCCTCTACCTTGAATTCGGTGACTCTTTGTCCCCCACCGCCACTTTACTTTCCTTTCCTTTCCATCTGGCGTATACTCCGATCGCTCTGTAGTACGCGGCCCGTTGTCCGTCGGTGTATATAGCGCGCTTCGAGTCCGTGCGAACGGTATATGCCAGTTCATTCCGAGCGACGCGACTCTCGCGAGGCGCGAGAACGTAACCTCAATCTCGTACGTATCAATGCTTCTCCTTTGTCCGCTTCTCCGCGCACTTTGGCTTCGGCGAGTCGCGGGCTTGGAGCCGAGATAGCAGTGGACGCGAGTGATTTGAGAAAATTTGCGAGAGCTGCCAGGTGGCGAAGTGGTTAATAATGTTGAGATTATCCGCGCGGTAGAGTTTTTGTTCTATTTATCGAAAAGAGAAAGTGCAGACGGTGACGGTGTTTAAGATGTTTGCGAATGTTTAAAAAATTTTTGCATCAAAAATAGTTGCCGAGTTTGGTATTTCGAAAAAATTAACTAAAAAAATGTGCAAATTGAATTGTTAAAGCGCCGAGTTACTCATCGGAACCTGCTACAGTGATGCTCTTGTAAATTAATACATGAATTATTTAAGCGCCAGTCTACGCGTAGCAGGTGGCTCTCTTCTTTAAACGCGCGAAAAAACAGCGTACGTTTTGTAAAGTGTTTGCGTATTGTGTTAGTAAAAATCGTTATAAAGTGGAGAAAAGCATAAAAATCATAGATGAATAGAAACTTTTCCAATTCGCAAATGAAGGCCATTTTCAAATGTTCGAATGTACATCTTTGAATTGTAATGTGTATACGAGTGAGTGCAAAGATGAACGAATACCTAGCAAAATAGCAATGCTGGTTCCTCAATTTTTAAAAATGTGATGTTTCGAGAGCTAAAGTAACAAGTACAACACTCTTATTGGATACTTGCACCGACATTTTTCGCAATGTGAGTTGTATACTTTTTAATATTAAATAATAAACTAGACCATTTTTGTTTTAATAAAAATAAATTTTCGATAAGGCAATCTAAATAATAAAAATAACCAATTCATAATCGCTTGGTTCAATCGGCTTTATTGCAAACCTCGCCTCATCTCGCTTACGAATCTAATCAAAGAGCGATAAACATTATCTTCCACGCGTAACTGCGATAAAAATTAGATCACCTTTCAATGCATCAACGACGCTCGATAAAAAGAGTCGGCGGATCCGTGCAAAGACGGTACACAAAAAACCGCGAGTATTAACCAACCGAACCGAGGTGCGAGGTGCACACAACGCGCCTCGGGTCTCTGATTCAGTGTGCCCTCGAAGACGACGCGTCTCGGCCATTCATCTATTTCGCGGAGAGGTGCACGACTGCGCCGGACTGCCTCTCTCTCTCTCTCTCTCTCTCTCTCTCACCCGATGATTCATGCAGACGTTGATCCATTTCCGCGCTGCGCTCTCGCATCTCCCTCCTCCTCCTCCCCCGCAGTTTTGCGCGGCTCTCTCGCCTACCCCGTGCACTTGATTTACGCGCACGCGAGCGAGCGACGGGATGTGCATAGTGCACTGGCTGCACCTCTCCGTGCGGGGGAGGGCAAAATTTTGGATTTTCGGAGCGAGCTCAGGCGCGGTCGGTGTGTGCGTACGTGCCTCGCTTCTGGGTGTAAAGTCCTCCTTGGACTTTGCGCGAGCACGGGAAGTTTGTCCTATTACGTATTATATACCCCGCTCGGGTACGGATCTGCTTACGGGGGAAACAGCGCAAAGCCGTCGGTGGAAATTCATAGTTTATCGAGTAAAGTTGCGGAATTGGTCGATCGGCGGACAGCTGGCGGAAAAAGAGAACGTCATCTAGGGAGAGAGAGAGGAACGAAGCTATTCGAGGCAGCTGGGCGGTCTACGTATATATGCGGGCCCCGATAATCGCGTTAGCCGAGAATGCGCGTCCTCTCGCAGAGCGCCGCAAATCTCCGAGTACACCGGAATATGCCGCCGCCAGCAGCGGCTCTCTGTAATCGAGTTGTGCAAGCGACATCGAGGTGAGCGCGCAAAGGGGGGGGGGGCGACGCAAGCTCTTCGGGATTCGAG
Organism: Ormyrus pomaceus; assembly: GCA_900474385.1. Classification (NCBI taxonomy): domain Eukaryota; kingdom Metazoa; phylum Arthropoda; class Insecta; order Hymenoptera; family Ormyridae; genus Ormyrus; species Ormyrus pomaceus. The sequence goes on from UCOM01001467.1 coordinate 27,764, forward strand.
CGGACGGCTGTGCAGGAAGCTCGCAGCTTGGCTGCTTAATGGACACGCGCCGTTGACGATCTCGAGCACGGGTCGATTTTCGCGACGAGCCTCTCTGCTTTCGATCGAAGATCCCCGTTTATTTCGGCGACTTTGCGAGACAGAGAGAGAGAGAGAGAGAGCCGCGAAATTCGCGACGCTTTCCCGCGCGGCGAGCGCGCGAGTCGAGACGAGAGCGCAATTACGCGTCCCGCGCGCCTCGGGGCTCCGATGATCCTTGAAACATCGACCGCCGAGTGCGGGGGGGGGGGGGGGGAGGAGTTAATCGGCCGGGGATAATTGACGGGAATATTCGCGAGCGGGGGGCCACCCCATCTCGTCGGAGCTGCAATTTCACGGCGCGACGTTTGCGTTTCGAGCTCTCGGAGGGCGATGAATTCACCCCCGCCGAATCATCGAATCCATTAGCGCTCAATAGATTGGAGTCTTTTATTTTTAACAGTTTTAGAACTGTTCGAGGGTGATAAAAGCATATATCTGGGCCTCCGAGCGCTCGTCGTTCAGGATTGAAGGGGAACAAACGACTCGCGGACCGTTTCGCATTCCCATTGCGGCCTGCTTGCGAGTGACGCTGGATATAACGTATTGCCCGGCGCCGAGAGAGCGCCGAGTGCAAGTGCCGCTGTTTACTCGAAACTCGCGTCGGCGAGTGTCGACACGCGAGCGTCCGAGTACTTTTCTAACGGCCACGCGTTTCGGCCAGGTATCGTTAGAATCGGTTAGCAGCAATTGTTCTCCGGTCGGTCGGGCGACTCGTAACGATCGAACGAACGATATAATTATGCACTGGTTTGAGGTTTTTTGAAGGCACACGTATATACGCGACTTTTTGCAGTCGTGGTTCGTGAAATTGGGTCGAGCTTTAGCGAAGTGGATCCTCGTTGGGCTTTATCTCCCGACGTTTTTCCCGTCTAAGACGAAACCCGATCCTCATTCAAGGCATTCCGTTTGCTCAGTAATGCTTGCAAACGAATACGGCCCTCTTCTTGCATAGTCTCGCGGCCTCTCTTCTCTTCTTGAACTCTAATCTAGACGTCGCCTTTCCATCTCACTTATTTCCTCGCTAATGACACGTGCTTTCTGCAGTGTGCACTGCACGATACGGCATATGCATATATGATCGCCAAATACGCGAAAGCTCCTTCTATATCTCCTCCAGTGTCAATATTTATTCGCGATCCTCGTGCTACTTTTTGAATTATATAGCGGAGGCCTATCTGCGAAAATAAATATAAGTAAAGAACGAATGGGTTTTAAATAACTTCTCGTGCAGAAGATTTTTTTTTTTTAAGGTTTCTACAAAGTCAATGTCGGACGTAAATAATAAAATGAAATCGATTCAGTTCGGAATACATGATGCTGTCTTAAATTGATAAAAGTGTTTCCTACTAAATCTCTTATCTAATAAATTCAGAAATAAATTCGTCATTCTTTCTTATCTTTTGAAGAAAAAAAAAAGAACTTGAATCCGCTTCCGGGAAGTGAAAATAAAACCGAATAAGGTTTTAGATTAACCGCAAATCTGGAAACAAGCTATATTTGAACGTACAGCTCAACAGAAACTAAACTCATACTTATTTTACACAAATTTTAATCTACGAAAACTCTGAAAAAAAATTCTTGCAATAACCGAAGAACATTAGATTTTTTCACGAAATTAAAAAATAAGTATTAGAGCTTGAAACACATCAATAACGCTGTATTTTTTAATCTTCGAGTTTTTCAGTCCAGTTCTTCCTTAGTCACACTTTTTTTTATTGTTTAAAGAATAACGCGGTATTTTATACACAAACAAGCGAATGCGCAATTCCATAAATGTTCATTTTTCAGTTTGTTCAAGTTTGCATAACTTTCTCACAGAGAATCCCTTTAATCATTAAAATAGTTTAAGACCATATTGTTAACTTGAGATGGCACATGTTTCGAAAAAAGCATTATAGCGGTCAGCGCAGAATGTATAATACTAAAACCAGATTAGTAGTTAGTTCAAAACTTCCAAATGACTTAGACAACTTTAAATCTGAGCTTTCTAATTGGCCTATTAAACGTTAGCAAGCTTCGTCTGAGCATTAACTTTGTTTACGTCATAAACGAATGACTCGCACAATTAACGAAACCAACCACTTAAAACTGCAGTTCGATTTAAAATTTGCTCGTCTATCTAACATTTTTTGCTTGTATTAAAATTCTAAAATGCAATTCGTAGATTTGGCTTGTAACAACCAATAATATCAAATATTTAATAACCAAAGTTGGAAAGTAAAAAGTTTTTTAAGGAGACGAGGATGAACAAAATCTGCCTGTTTATTCTTCTCCGAGCTTTTATTTCCCAAACCGCTGTAACATTAAAACTCTAAACAGTAATAAACTCGTAATAATTAACTCAAAAATCAAGGCGCCTTCTTTCTCTGCACGAAGCTCATAAAATGTTCACGAACGCAAAGGAACTTTTTGTCTCTCTGTATATAGTTCTCGCCGCGATGGAAGCCACCCGCCGTAAAGAAGACGAAAGTCCCCTTTCACGAACCGGAAACTTCGGACGAGTGGTTTAGATACTTTATGGACATTTATACGATCTGGCGCTGCTCTAAACCTCTTTTTTCCCCCCCCGACTCTCCTCTCTGCATGGCTTTCTCTTTCTTCTTCGTGCTGTCGATATTTTCGCCTCGTATACTCTTGGTTTATTTTTCGTGTTGGAGAACTTGTGACGAAGGTGAGTCATTGTTTTTACTTCCGATTAGAACATTTTTCATCGAGAAAAAAAAAGCGAAAAAAGCAGTTTTTTTTTCGCTGCGACTATCAACGCCAGTTAATCGAATAAATAACATTAAAAATTAGCGTATCACGAAGCTCTTAAAAAAAAAACCACCATAAACACGTAGAAAATGCTCGACGCCCCGTTAAGCAAATCGATTTTTCCTTCCTATTTTCCCAGCCGTTTCTCCAGCTTTTTTCGCACCTTCCCCATTCTTCCACCTTCTCTCTCTCTCTTTCTCTCACTTTCCGCGGGGCTTAATGTACATCGACAGGTCCGGGAGTTTACAACACGGTTTCAGGCTATATACGAGAGCACTGGGAAAACCCGGATATCCTCTCTCTCTCTCTCTTTCTCTCTCTCTCTCTCTCTTGTTTACGGTCATGCTCGCCAGCAGCTCCGCCATACTTCGCGAATTTCCAGTTTATGCGTCTACTTCTGGGCGGCCATCTGTAAGGTACAGTGCTGTGCGTCGGGTGCTGTACGCTGTTTTTAAAACAAACCTCTAAACGCGATTTAATTATTCATCCCTTTGTTGCGAGAAATTTTTTGCGAAAAATAATGAGTTCGAGGGCAAAACATTTTGACGTTCGCGAGTAAAAAATAAAAAAAAATTAAACAATAAAAACAGTCGGAGCCTTTTACGCAAAAAATTGGTATATTATTAAATACAAAAACTTGAAGTCCAAGTTGGCCCTTGACTAATGAAATCGCTTGCTTTCAACTTCATTATTAGCTCAAAAAAAGACCGCCCGACAATAAAAGTTCGTGCAGCCGGGTTCTCGTAAAAATAGTGCAGCGGGGCTTTCGAACAAAGTACAAAGATAAAAGGAGCGAACTCGCGAAAAAAAAGGAGAAAGAGGGTAATCGAGGTGAAGACGGGCGGAGACGGCGAGGAGAGGAACGGACTATAGCCTCGGAGAAAATTGAAAAACGCGAAGGGCAGATAAGAAGTCGGCCAAAAAAAAAAGAAGGAAGCCCGGAGTCGTATAGTAGCAGTGACGGTATAGTAGTACAGCTGCTTTTCGAGTTCGTACGTTAACTGTAATATACTGAAGTAGCTCATCGACCCGTGTTTCGGAGCTCTGAAGCAGAGAGAGAGAGAGAGAGCGCAGAAGTAGCTCCATAAAGGCCTAATTCACCGACAAAAGCCAGCAAGTTGCAACAATACGTCGAGAGCTTCTTCCTTCCGCCACCGGCCGCAGTCGAGCGTCGGCTTTCTTATATAATTTTCCTTCACTTTCATTTATCGAAATTTGCCTGGCTGCTTTTTGGTTTGAAACTTTTTGTGCATTCAGACATTCGGATCCCGGATTCGATTCAAACTTTACATGCCGAATTTTGAAGTTAACCAGAAGGGTGTAAGCCCTCGGAATAGTCGAGTTATGGTGAATAATTCAGCTTGGAATTATCGTGGATAAAATTTCAAAAGAGAAACCTGGAAGAAAATTGATTTTATTTTAGTTTTTTAGAATTAAAGAATATTATTCCGTTTAAAAATTATTTTAGAGTCAAAGTTTAAATCCAAAAATTTATATAAAAATATCACATTTTTATTCTACCTATAAAGCTTAAAGTAAAATCATTTTTCATCGGATTAATATTTTTTGATTCTGGAAAAAGGAAATTAAAGCTTGATTCTTCTAGTTTCATTTTTTTTTAAATTTAAGAGCTTTTTGCCCAAACTCTTCATAAGCTCGTAATAACACGCTGCAGAAAGTGACAGAATCCCCCGGAAAATTGATCGAATTTCTAGGACGGAAAGGAAATTGTACGGCATTTGCAAAAAAAAAAAAAAAAATTCAAAAGCCCACGTCGAGGGACTGATAGGAGTCGCGGAGTGACGCAGTCATAAGCAGAAAAGCTCGGGGCGAGCGGTAATATTGACCGACTTCGCTTCGCACTCGGCAAGAAGCGGTCCAAGACAGCCGCGGCTATCTCGCCCTTTACTCGACGCCTACATCTCGACGGAGAATTTTCAGTTTCCTCTCGGCGCCTCGTAGAAAATATTTCTCGACGCCCGACGTTTCGAGGTCGTATATACAGGACTGCAACGGGGCAGGTTGATTTCCTCAGCACGCTGAACTTGAAAGTTTTTTTTTTCGTACCTGCAAATTATTCGCCGAGCACTTCCCTTCGAAGCTCGCCAGTAATTTGCCGAAAGAATACGTCTGGGAGCAATCGAGCGTCACGCAAACCTCTCTCTCTCTCTCTTCTCCGAGACGAGAATTTTTCACTCCCTCTTTTTCTCTCTCCGCTTCTTTAACTTGATCCGCCCCAACCCTTTAGCGCGCGGCTCTCTTCTTTGTCATCGGGGGTCTTTGAACCCCGGGCTTTTCTCCCAACGCGTGGAAATACGTTGTTCTCTTCCCCCCCCCCCCCTCCACCCCCTTTCATTTGTCACGAGTGTCTTATCGCGCCTCAGGTAAATTATCAAGCGATGCCCCCGCGCGCTCTCTTTCTCTTTCAAACTCCGCCCTCTCTCTCTCGAAGCAGTTCCTCCTCGAGCCCGCGCGCTCTATATCTTTCTCCCGAGCCCTTTTTTTTTATATACACACATCTCTCAGTCCCGGCCCTGTAATATACTCTCCGCGAATCCGTCTGCCGCTCTCGAGCTTTGTTCTCTTCTTGCTTTATTGCCGCGTGACCCGGTAAGGAAAGAGTCGACGGGGACCGCTGCGTCTCCTGCTCTCGTGCTTCCTCGCTGATGAAACGTGCAATTGGAGTTTTATTTTTTTTTTTTTTCCCTTTTCGTTGAATTTCCCTTTCCCCGGGTCGATCGAGAGAAACAGTCGAAGCGGCTCTCCGCGCGCGAGGAGATGTCATTAAAATCGCGGCCTAAGATTTACAGGGTTAACGATCGCGGGCCGAGGGAGGTAAAAGCGCCGCGCGCGAACAACAAATCACTCAGGGCGCATCGTCAAGCACTTGTCTTTATCGTCCTTGCTCCCGATATGGTGTGTATATATATATGCCAGTACCAGTAGACCAGAGCGCAAAGCGCGCGAAAATTTATCTTTGTCTCGTACGAGTCATAAATCAAGCGAAGCGTCGCTGCATCTCCCAGGCTGCTCCCTCTCTCTTTCTCTCTCTCTCTCCATTTTATCCCGTACGGCGAGCGATTTTCCCTTTCCGTTGCACATATTTCTTTATATATATTCCTCCTTCGCGCGCGAGACGTCTCTCTCTCTCTCTCTCTCTCTCTCTCTCCCAAGCCCATAAATCCACTTAGTCGATCCTCCGGACGTCGGATCGAGCGAAGACTCGCAGCAGCAGCTCGCAAGCTCGGAAGCCGAAGCTCGCGGTGCGCAATCGAGAGCCGCAAGAGAGGCATCTCCCGCTCGGAGAGAGAGAGAGAGAGAGAGAGAGAGAGAGAGAGAGAGGGCGGCGTATCGGTGCCGCGCGCGCGCGCGGCGGCTCGAGGGATGCCAAAGCTGACCTCGAGAATCTCGAGGCGAGGAGCGCGCGGCATAACATTATCCCCGCATCGGCTGCGCGTCCTTCGGCATTCGCTAATTATATATCGACCGCAGGCCTGGTTCGCCGCCCTCCCGACAATTCCGCAGTCCGCTCGACCGAGCGCGCGATGGCCGAGGGCACATTCTGCGTCGAACGCCTGCCTCTGGGCTCTATATTTATAATGGGGATATAATAGTGGGGCGCTTTTTGGAAAATTTTCTTTTCGCGCATGCAGGCCGATTAAAATATCTCGCCGTTGCACTCGAAAGCTCGGCCAATGGAGTGGACCGTGGTGGTATGTGCTAATAGTATGCTCCGAGACTCGAAATCCTGTCTCGGCTTCGTTAAGCATCGTCAATTATTGCGCCGACTTGCGCGGTCGATTCTCGCTCGGAAAGGTGTGAATGCCGCGCGGTAATTTTAAACTTGTTGCTTTATCAGCGTTAACAATTTAGCCCGTCGGTATTTTGCGAGTAAAGCGAGCGTAATCGTTAAAAAAAAAAAAAAAATAAATGCAAATAAGATCGAGGTCAGGCGGAGTTTAAAAAGCAGCAAAGTCACGTCCGCTCTTACGGGAATTGCGCCCTTCAATATTTCAACGCTCGCAGAAATGTTTTTTTCCTAATTCCCTCTCTCTCTCTCTCTCTCCGTTCCTCGCTCCGCGCGGACATTGATTTATATGTACATCACGAATAAGGAAAAGGGAGGACGGAGAGGGAATTCAGCAGCCGAATTTGGGACACGCGAGGCTGTCGTGACAATTGGAATTATGGCTTCTTATGGCGGACATGGAATAGTTGCCTCTCACGAGCACCTGCATATTCCTCAATATTTTAGGAGAAATGCTCATTGGAGGCGCTGGAAACTTTTACGTTCTTCGAATAAACCTGCTTTCAAAAATTAAAAGGAAAGTCGTTGCCGTCTGACGGTTTTGGATAAAATTTAATATTTTTAAGCTCGAAAAGTTGTACAAATTTTAGTCGAAAAATGAAAAAAAAAAAACAAAAAAAAATATAAAGAAACAGAGAAACAAGAATAAATCCATAAGCCCGGAATAAATCTCTGCTTTTCCGCGCTCTTAAAAACAAATACAAGTAAAATGCTAGACAGATTTACAAATACAAAAGTGTCGGAATAGACAAAAAAGCTTTCGCAACCAAGCAGAAAAACGTAATCTATCAAGCAAACCTTTGGCCGAAAGCCAAATAAGGTTAGAAAATACACGCGCAAAAGGGAAACAGGAAGAAAATGGAGATCGAGGTGGGGTGTCTCGCTTGATCCGTTTCAAACGAAGCGAGAAATCTCTCATTTTCTCTTTTCTTCCCTCTCCGCCCCTCGAGCTCTCTGTCTCTCTCTCTCTCTCTCTCTCTTTTGCTCTTTGTCGATTTACACCTCTTCAACTTTCTTTCAAACTTGTTTTGTCGAACGCTTTTCTTTCTTTTCTCTGTGTTCCGTTCTGTGTCTTAAACAACCTTTTTCCTACGTTCAAAGTTGAAAGTTTTATATATTTTACGTATACGAAATTGTAGAAAATTCATTGCGACGTCGCGTTAAAACAGCATATGTCGGAGCACTCGATTTTACATTTTTACGCGGGCTTACCGCCGCTTGTTTTCGTGCAAATTTTCCGTTTCGCTTTGACTAATTTCGAATCCACTTTCGAAACTCGTATGCACCGAAATTACATAAACTCTCTCTCTCTTTGCCTCATTGTCAGTCGCATCGGGAAGCCCCGAACGCCATTTTCAGTGAGTAATTTCGAGTTTCCTCAAAAAAATCTTCAAAGGACAATTTCTTGCGCTTTATTTCGAAAATCCCCAGCTTCAAAACCCATCGCGCGACGCGCGCGAGCCATTCCAATGTAAATCCATTGCCAAAGTGACCTTAGCCAGGAAACGAGTAAACGGCTCCCGGACACTCCGGCTTACATAACAGGCACTAATATGCACACACACACACACCGGACCCGCGCGCGCGCGCCTCGCTTCCTCGCTCGTCCTCCTAATGCAATTACGATCGGGAATGGGGGTATATACGCGCTCCTGCCGGGCAGCTGCTTATTACGACGATGCGAAAACTTTCGGCATAATGTGTTAAAGCGAGTCTCGCTGCACACCGACCAGCCTCCCAGCGCGCTTTTCCGTTATACTTCTCGAGAGGGAGCGCACTTCTCGAGATCCGGGATTAAAGAAGCTCCTCTCTCTTTTTATATATTAATGGTGGACGGGTGCAAATGAAGTTCGCGCTCGACGGGATACAGGGGAGTGCAGCCTTTTGGTTGGAAAACGGCGCGTCTATCCGCGCGACGATAGCCGCGCTGACCGGCCCGTCGGGGCCGGCTCGTTAATCTTCTCGCAATCTTAATCTCGGGGGCTAAATGCGAAACCGATATTATGCAAACGAGGAGCGGTAAATCTGCGTCTATCTGTCTATCTCCTCGGGCCTCCGCTCTCTCTCTCTCTCTCTCTCTCTCTCTCTCTGTAGCATCCCCGATAAGCGCGAGTCTCTCTCGGCGTGCCGCAATTTCATTCGATTTTCTAAACTTTCGACGGCGATGGGGAGGAGAGGGCAAAAGGCCTACAGCCGATTATAATCGCTCGAGCAGCCAGCAGACCAAGCTCTCTCGCCTCTCGTGCTCGGACGAAAGGGTACTAAAAGCACAGCGCGACGTACGAAACACGGCCCTCCAACCCCCCCGGTTACGAGGAATCGATGCTCGACGGGGGCAGGCTTCGCGCGCGCACCCACTTACGTGACTCCGGTCTACCGGCGGCTGATTAGCGCGCTTCCAGAAGAACGCGTTTAACCACCGTGGATATAGATAACGTCGGGCTTCCCCCCGGCCGCGCTGGTCATCGCTCTCGCGAAAACGAGGCTGCCGCCCACCCCCCCCCCCCCCCCCCCGGGGCTTGTACATCGCCCTGTTTTACATCGCAATCGTTTTGCGCGCTTATCAATTCCAGGCCCCCGAGCGAGAACTAATACCGAGTGTTCGCTCTCTCCCGCTTTTATCGGCCGGAAGAATTTTCCATTAGCCTGGCCCTTTTTTTCCCTCCGCTCTCGCGCGTCTCGATCTCGTGGAATTCTCCCCGGGCGGAGAGGAAGCTCGTATAATTATTAAGAGCGGAAGGAACGTCGTCGCCGGGAATGCCAGGTGTAATTCCGTTCGGCCGGGCGAATGCAGCGCGAGCCGGAGGATTCGGACGGGTGTACGTTTAATCGGCAGTAAAAGGAAAAAATCCGCGCTCTCGGGGGTGCTGACCCGGAAAAAATCCTCATCGATGCGCTTATTCCCGAACAGTCGGGAGACTACGCCGAGGAATCCCTGAAGCAATTTCTCCCTCCCGCCTTATTTTTCTTCCTCTTTGCATCCCTCTCTCTCTCTCTCTCTCTCTCTCGAGCGTCTCAGGAATTTGATTGCGCGGAGTCGAGGAAATGGATGGGACGCGGCTCGTTTATACGCGCGCGGATAGCGCGAGAGAGACAAGGCCGTGTACGCGGACCAAACTTGGCGAAGTTGCTGTACACGCCCTAAACTCAAATTCGCAGCGACACACCGCCCCCCCCCCACGTGGGTCTCGAGTCTCGAGCTTTCAATTTATTGCGAGGTTTCGCCTCGAGTGCAAATTTTCCCCCGCTTCCTTTTATTTTGCTCGGGGAAACGCGATCCTGCCTGAAAAATAAATAAACTGATGTATGGCTTTGTTGCCTTGTTTATTAATCAAAGCAGCAGCGTGCCAGTCACTGCCTATCAGTCAAAAAACAACTGCAATCTGTTTCCCCAAACATTTTGTAAATTTGCTGTGTTTCCCAAACAAATATGTTGAATTCGAAAAGTGTTGCTCACGATTCCTTTCCAGAAAAGCTACAAAGTTACAAAGAGTAACGAGTAGTCTGCTCGTACACCAAAGTCCCACTGATCCGGGATTATTCTACTTACGTATTTATTTTAACTTCTTCGTAGAAACCAGCTCTTATCGATTATTTAGTTACAGATAGTCGAACCATTAGCGTGCATTCACTCAATTCAAGGCTCCCCGACGAGTCTAAATTTTGTCTCTCAAAAACTTTGGCAAAAAATAAAAAAACCTCCCCCGATTTCGTCCAAAGCGAAGTTCCCAAAAAATAACAATCGCTCTCGGGTAATCACGACTCAGCGAGACCGACACCTTCCCCCCGGCCGAGATAATCGCCCGGAAGTTGTATTACCCGCGAAATGCAGATTCCCGGCTCGCGGACTTCCCCCGACGGAAAGTTTTCTCCGCGGCGCGCACCTCGCGAGAAAAATGAAAAGTTCCTCGGAGCGCGCGGAGGAAGGGCCGCCGCGGCCCTTTCTCTCGGTGCGCATCCCGTTAATTAAGCCCGCAGCATCAGCAGCGGCGATGTACAGGGGGGGAGAAAGGAGAGCAGCAACGGGGGGCGCGTTGGCCCGGCGAGTCGCGCAAGAGAGCGGGAAACTTTTATTGACTCGGAAGTTAACGTCATTTCCGACCTGCTGCCGGCGAGTGTCGCGCGCAGGAAACCAGCGGGTTTCTCCGTCTCTCGCGCTTTGCTCCCCTTAATTTTTCCCCTTATTTGTCTTTGTCGGCAGTTGGTTACTTAGCAGGGACGCGCGTTCGCCCAACATTTCGAGGAATCGCGGCGGCGAGGCTGGAATTATTTTGGGGGCGTTCGAGCGCGTAACGATATATAATTTATAAGAAATACATTAGATTTTCGTAATTTTCAGATACACGTCCGACTGATTTATTACCGTTACTACTGGACAAGTCGCCGAGGCGATCGCTTCTCGACTCGCTCTCGCGCTCTCGAGCGTCGCCTCCTCGACTCGCTCTTTTTATATAAAAGTTGCATTTTCGTCGGGAGAGAAGTTTCTCCGGAAATCGCTCGAATTTTCAACGGCGCATTTCCGCGAACAATTACCGAAGTTATTCGCTCGGTGCGCGCGCGCTCATTCAATTAATAACATTGTTTTAGCCGATGATTTTCTTCGCAGCAACGGCAAGTTACTCGGTACAGCAATTTCATTAGGATTTCGGTGCAAACAATGCGGCCGAGAGCGTTTGCTCTGATGATTTACTAATTTAATTATATACGTTCAAGCGACTCTACGCAATTTCCTGCCCGTTGTTCAAAACCCGGATGCGAATCAATTCGGAATGTTGTAACAAGACCGTTTCAACCTGCGTACGATTCGCTCCGATTATATTTACGTGTTTTTTTTTCCGGATAGCTAAGATTTCGAGGCTATCTGCAGAATACGGCCCTGCCTACTTCTCCAGACGGACGCGACGAGAGCCAAGCCTCATTGTGCCCGTGCGGAAAACGTGCGCAACGACGCGATCCAAAGGGGGAGAGAAAGAGTCTCTCTCTCTCTCTCTCTCCTCGTCGGAGCGTTTGGCTCTCCGGCCTTCCTTGCCTTCATGCCTAAGTCGGAATTTATACGGCGTACGCCCTGAACTCGGCGGCAATTTCAGGGCGCCAGCTCCATTTCCCGCGAGCGACGATAAGCTCCGCCGCGGTGGTAGTTCCGGGAGTAATAGCCGAAAGCTCGCCCAGTCGCGAGCTCCGTGATTCATTTTTTCGGTAACTCGGTGGTGGTTTTAGCGCCGTCGACCAACAGATATATATCCCAATTGATTCCCGCGAGCGCCGCAATCAACGGATTCTTATAAAAAAAAATGCAGCGATCCAGAAAAACACCTCGTCACCCGCCGCGGCACCTCGAAATCCCGAGGTTTCTCTCGCCGCCTCCCCTCGCCGCCCGGAATACATCAACTGTTGCTAACGAGGCGGCGCGCGGAGCTTAAATAGAAGGGAAGGTAATCGAAGAGAGTCTTTGCAGCAGCCATCGCGGCAGCCCGACCGAGGCCGGCCGAGGCGGCCCGGAGACGGCCGACGCCGCCGCCGCCGCCGCCGCCGCCGACGCGTTACGGGTCAGGTCATGAGCGGGTCAATTGCCCGAGAGAGAGAGAGAGAGGCGCGTCGCCGCTAATGCCAAGGCGCGCGCGACCTTACCGACCGTACCGCCGGCCCGCCCCCGCCGACGAGCTTATAATTGTTTATTCGACACATCGGTGGGATAACCTCGAGCTTTGCGGGGGAGGGCCATTAATCAACTCCGCCGCGCGGAGAGCATCGACGTTAGATATTTCTCCGAATCCGCGGAGGGCTCCCGTTAACGAGGATTCGCTCGGTTTTTATTCCGTTTTTAGAAAGAGGGGGGGCGGCTGGGCGCGAAAAAAGCGACGGTCTTCGGTTATTTTGCCGCGGCTATAACGCGTTGTACGGCGTGGCTGGTGGGAGCTGCCGAGGAAGGTTTTCAGCGTGGGAGAGGAGAAACCGAGCGACGCGATAAAAGAATTGATAAAAGTTTTTTTTTCCCGCGCGCCGATTCGTGTCCCTCGATAAAATACATTTTAGATGGATGATATAAATTTAGGAAATACGCGTACATATAAAGAAGAACTACTTGCGCGTTTAAAAAAAAAGGAACAGAATTTCAATTTCTCAGAAATCTCACGATAATTGGCCGGCTCGACTTAGCAAACGTAACCCAAAAGCGTGACGAAGCATCGATCTCCCCCCCCCCCCCCATCAAGTCTCGCATGCAACGTC
>UCOM01001468.1:0-40668 GCA_900474385.1 Ormyrus pomaceus
TGGATTAACAGACGCGAGGTAATTGTCGACATTTAACAGCCCGAAGTAGTTGTTTCAACTACTTTTTTCTCTCAGTGTACGCTTTAAAAATAAACATAAAAAGTTAAGTTCAACGAAATACAAGAAAAAGCACTTTCAGTTAAAAAAACCATCCTGCATAATTCAAACAAGTCCACATCCACATTATATCAATCTCAATCTCGTTTCCTGCACTTTCCTTTTTCTATTTTTCTCATCACTGGGTTTTAAATTGACGAGCAGAGAGAAGCTCGGCAGCACATCCTGCAGGCCGGCAGCGCTTCTTTATGTAGTCGCGCACGCAAACGTACGATCTTCCGGCCCGGCTGATCGATACGCGAAAGGTGAGGATGCCGACGGATTTCTTTTCCACGCTGGAGCCGCTAAGAGACAGGCGGAAAGACGGACGTCGCCGCTCTGAAAGCGCAGCGACGTGTACACGGTGGCGAACGAGTCAACACGCCTCTCGAAAAGCCGATACTCCTTTGAAACTGCGCTGGATTTGTATTTCCATTTGAAATATTTACAGAGGAGGGATGCCGATGCGCTATTTCGGCTTTTATTTTTAATTTGGTGAATTTTTTAACTTCTTTTTGTGCAGGGTATTTGAAATCGTTCTTTTCTAGTGCTTTATTAAATAATTAAATTGGCAGTTTTTTTTAGTCGATAAAAGGAGCTGAATTTGGTCTAAAATTTTTCAAAAATTTAAAAACATTAAAAGGTATCTCGGAAGAATATGCACGAATTGGTATATCAGTTTCTATTGAACGTATACGGTTGACGTGAACTCTGATTTCAAACAAATTAAATATAAAAAGTATTCTTTTGCAATTCTAAAAGATACGAAAAATACTACCACCTCAACGATCTTCTACTCCACAACAAAACTATATACAAAACTATATAACTTAATATAAATCACATTATCATATCACTATCTTTTGATAATGATGTAAGTAGCACTTGCCCGAGCAGGAACAAAAACAAAATCCCCCCGATGATATCTCTGAATGCATATATGATTCCCGATCAGCTCAGCCCTTGAGCGGCGAGATATAGTCGATGACTTGCGCCGGAGTCGGCTCGTTCTTCAATGTCGGATCGGCGCTGTTGATGCGACGGCAGCCACGGTGGCGGCGTTGCCTCCCTCGAGAGGGAGATGCGCGCAAGAAATTACAAGACGTTCTCAAATCGCGGCAACGCTAATGGTGGCAATTCAACGGCCATAAAGAGCGCCCTCCTAAGTGCAGCCGCCTGCAGCCGCTGTTCCTCCTCTCCTTCAAGTAGCTGAATTACCCGCCTACCGAGCGGCTCGCTAAACGGCTCCTCGATGATTTCGTTTGATTATTTAATTATTGCGTCCGCGCGCTTTATGGCCGCTACAGCCGGACGGCTGATTTAGGATTGGCCCTTGATGGAATTGTACAAAGTTCTAATTTTAGAAGCGTTTTATTCGATTTCATTTTTAATGGGCATACGATTTTATTAATTGCAATAAACTAATTTTTGTAATATAAAAATTCCATTAGGTAATCTTGAAAGAATAAAATAATAATATAGGGAACCATATATGTACGATCACAAAGTTATATTGAGTTTCTTGCAATTAAATTTTCAAGCATGTATTCCATCACGAAACTGTGTAACTATCCCGGGGTGTCAGACTGAAAAGCGAACTTACAAAACTCCCGGAGGGAAAATTACATGTGTTTTGACCGCGAGAGAGATATCGGAACGTGGCCCCGAGTATTGAAGTAAGCGGAAGAGAAGGGAGAATTCAAAGTTTTGTCGAAGCTTCGATAGTGATTTTACCTTACAATTCGATAGGAAATTTCGTTCCGACTTGTTACTCCCGGCGCGTTTTAATTAATTTATATACCTTTTGAAATGGTATTTTACCTTTTCATACTATATCAAGTCTTGTCAAGTTCCAGTTCAACCGTGAAAAATTCTATTGAGCTTCTTGAGTATAAATGTCGAGTTAAAAAAAATTTCCAGTGATATTGATTACTAGATTTAATTTTTGGTGCAATTTAATAATAAGATTTTAAGATATATTAAATTTAATCATCGGCGTCATAAAATATTGCTTTAAGTTTGCTTATTATTCTAATAAGTATTTTTACATCATTTTTTAGAATAAATGTACGCTTACTAAATCGCTATTTATTAATAATTCACAAGATAAGTTAATTAAATTAAAATAATATTCTTCCTAAGCGAATAAAATTTCTGCATTTCTAATGAAAAAATTTATCTAGGCTAAATAAGTTTCACGTTTTTAGTATTCAGGTTAAACATACCATACAAAATCTTGTGTCAAGCGTGTCAGACGCTCTTACAAGACGACTCACCTAATCCAATTGAGCTAAGAAACAGCAGCGAGCGATCTCAGCGCGTCTCGCGTAACAAATTCAGTTCTCCATTTTTTATCTCCAAACGTAGCAGTAAGGAAATATTCCTCGGCTCCGAGGGACTACAAGAATCGCGACTGATGAAAACGTTCGAAGAAATTCCGTGAAAGAGGGAAGAGAATGAGATCAGGAAGGAGCTGATGAATGTCCTTATACTTCTGGAAAATCACACTTGATCTCGAGCGTCGAGTGCGAGGAGCTCCGTTTTGCAAATCTCTCCCCGTGACAAATGGAAGTCGGAGGCGAAAAACGCGGCGGCGCCATCGACTGCTGCACTTCGCGCGCTTCAAAGAGATATTCTTCGAAATTCAATCTGTTTGGATACTAAGAGCTGTTTTATTTTCCATTTTGCCGAGTTTTATGCATATAGGATACAGTAGGTAGACGTTTGCTCATTGAAATTCATGCTTCATCCAATTCGTTTTTAAAAGAAAATATTTCCAACTCGGCGACTGCAAGCTCGGAGGAGTTATACCTGTATAAGTTTGGGAATTCCAATATTGATTTTCTATTTCTTCGTAAGCCGAGTACTTTCGGATTCCGTAAAACCGTTCCGATAAGTAAATTTCATGTAAATCGATTTGCCCCTACCATTGTAGTCAGGTGTAATGTAAGATTGTTAATGTAGAGCATGTTAATGCGATTACTCTATTTTGTCTAAAAATGAAATTCATGCTCCCGTTAAAGAAACCTTTGTTAAAAAAAAGATAATTTAATAATACTGAGGCTATTATTAAAATTAAAAAATCAATCTTGATTAAGCCAGTCATGGAAATATTGAGGTAAAAATGACCTACACCTTTCCGCATATTTCTTAACTTCACATCGCTCATTCTAAAAGTAACCAAAAATGGCACGAGATTTGAGAGTATTTATACAAATTTATAATGCAATGAAAAGAAATTTTCTTGCCCCCTCGGAACAATCATTTCTCATTGTACAATGCGTTTTGTGCTAAAGACAATGAGTGCTCTGATTCCGAATAATGAGTTTGTCATACACACCGTGTTAAGAGTCTTAGTCGCGTCCGAAAGAAGCAGTCGGAGGAGGAGACCGAGAAAAAGGTGTAGAGAGGAGTTAGGTCGACGAAGCGCACAAGAGAA
This sequence comes from Ormyrus pomaceus, assembly GCA_900474385.1. Lineage (NCBI taxonomy): Eukaryota > Metazoa > Arthropoda > Insecta > Hymenoptera > Ormyridae > Ormyrus > Ormyrus pomaceus. The sequence continues at coordinate 3,536 of UCOM01001468.1, forward strand.
AGAGAGAGAGAGAGAGAAATGAAAGAGAAAGAGAGCGAGAGGAGGGCAAGAAAGCTCAAAGGAAATAAAAAAGTCTTGGCATTGTTTGCATTGTGGCCGTCACGCGGCGACTTGTTCTTTCTTGCTCCGGTGTACTTCCTTTCTTTCTTTCCTCGCGACTAACGTCAAAGTTCTCCCTTATCTCTCTTTCTCTGCGAGCTTCTTCCTCTCTCCCTCCGTCCTGTGGGTCAGCGTGCTTCTTTTGCCGGCTGCTGCTTACGCCTCGGCCAGGTTACAGGATCCTTTTGTTCATTGCGCCTAGTCCTTGCTCTTTTCTTTCCCGCCCGCTTCTCTCTCTCTCTCTTTCTCTCGTTCTCCACTCTTGCCGCCGCCACCGCCGCCTGCTTTCGTGCGGCTTCGCGAGGATTATCATCCCGCGACCACAATTACCGGTTAGTTTTTCATTCATTCTTCCGCAGCATATTGCCTGGGCTAAGTAGCGGCAGCAGACTTGGAAGCCTTGCGAGTTACGCAGAAGCTGGCTCTCTCTGCGCCGCTGCTGTTATGTATAAGAGGGAGACTTGTGCGTCCCTTTTGCATTTTGCTGCTCCGCGCGGCCATTAGGCGGAGAAGAAACCCATTTCCGGTTGGCTATTGTTCGTGAAACACGCAGCCGAAGTTGACAATTTAAATTTCCGCGATTCTTGCGGACTTAACGACGCTGAAGAGATTAGCGCTGAATTTTGCTAAGAATATTCAAATTCCTTAAGTTTTTTTAATTTGGTCCACGAAAACGCGTATGGATATGTAAACGGAATCTTGATTTCTTGAATCTACACATAAATGTAGACACAAATACACATAAATCCTTATGGCTCAATATAGAAAAATGTACTTATTGATATTTATTAAAAAAGAAGAAATTCAATAAGTAATTTTTATTTGACCACCAAAATAAAGAACTGTAGTTTCAATAAAAGCATTGAATATAATTCATTCAATTTAACTGCATAAGGACGCTCCACCAAAAACTTACCGTCATGCCCACTGGTCGATGAACCTTTCAAACCAGGAACCGGCTCTGCTTCCGAGAAGCTTAACTTTTTGTCCCTCTTGCAATGATTTGCTACTCGCTTTCGATCGAAATGAGATGGCCAGAACGACCAAACAATGGAATCGGTATTCAAGAATGAATACTTTCATCCGATACGCACACAAACACAAAAATTGATTATTAGTCGTACCTGCTTCTGATGCTCAGATAACAGTCCATTAAAAAAGAGATCGATTAATAAAAAAAAATCCACTTAGGCCGGCTCCGTCCCATCAACTGCGAAGAAGCAGCGATTCGAATTTCCCGGGTTCAGCTTAGCGAAGAATAGGCCCTTCCGATCAATTTTCAATCATTCCCCTCCGCCGCGCTAAATATTTCTCGACCGCGCCTCGCGTTCACGGGGGCTTAACGACGGGGGCGGCGGCGGTCTGAAGCGTCCAATCTGCCGAGGGACGATGCAATTTCCTGTGACTCCGGGACTACTTATCGAAAGCCCTCGAGTGTTTCCCATTTCTGAAATTCCGCCCCGAAGTTGCCGGTAATCGGTTTAGTTGGCTCACATACGACGCTCGCTTTCTAATGACCGATCGCTGCAGCAGTCGCCGCCGCCGCCGCCGCCGACGCCGCCGCCGATTGCGGCCTCCGAAAGACTTACGTGCATCGCGACGATCGCCTGGATAATCCTAGCCGCTCCGCGAGGCGGCCGAGTCACGAAGGGTTTGGAAAAGCTAGGCTTGTTCGCGCGACGTGTTCGGGCTCTCGAACCGATCAATGCACTTAGGCTTCGGTTTAGACGAAAAATAGCCGAGTGCTTCGAAATCCACTTTGTTAGGACTGATTTTTAAAAGAAAAATTCAGTTTAAAGTGAAATTGTAATCATCAAAGATGTTGACTATAATAATCGTTTTTCGTACACATAAATATTCCTAATATTGATAATCTAGTTCACTTATTTGATGTTTATTCCAAGCTTTAATGAAAAATTATTGATATTTCTATTTGGAATATTCCAAAAGCTTCTTCTCCTCGAAAGAAACAAACAAAGCACGAGTCAATAATCTCCGAGCAGTTTATCGGCGCCTCTCCTCCCCCCCAAGAGCACCTCGACGCTCTCCCGCGTGTCTCCGATCGGTCGCTTCGGTTTATCGGTCCTTCGGGCTTGCAGCGGCATCTCCCCGGCCAAAGGACGTCTACCATGGCGTTCGGCAGCGAGGTGACGGGCGCTCCTGGCGGTGGGTGTATCTTAACAAAGCCTCGCTCGTGCGTCGTAATCTGGCGGCGCTAGATAATGAGAATCGGCGCATTAACATTCGCGGCGTGTGCGAAGAGAGAGAGAGAGAGAAAGAGAGAGCTGCGATTCATTCGGCCGGCTTTTGTGTCCGCTCGGCTTCTTTTTCTTTTGCTTGCCTTGGCGCCGCGAGCTGTGCGCGAGATTGCGATCGCGACGGCTTCGTTAATTACTAGATCCGCCCCCGCTGCGTCCTTCTCTCTGACTTTTCCATCCTTGTCTCTCTCTCTCTCTTTTTCTCTCTGCCTCTCTTGCTTTTCTCTCCTCTCTTTCGGCCTCGAGTTTTCTTTCCTCCGTTTTGCTTTTCCTTTTCCCCTTATCGTTTCTTTCCTCTCGATTTCTGCTTTTTTCCCGCCTTTATCAATTATCTTTGATCAAGCCTTTTGATGCTGGATCCCAGTCAATTTCCAGTCGAGGGAAGCCTTTGTTCCGCGAGTTTATAACTCGGGACTTAGCTCAATTTGCTGCCGGTGCAAAGCTGCGTTTTATTATTTGCTTTAATTTGATAATTTAAGTACGTAAGTAGTAAGTTTTAATTAATCTTATTTTCCCCGCTAACTTTCGAGATCTCGCGAAAAAGTTTCGAAACCAAATATAATTACGCTTCAATTAAACATTGCGATTTAAAGCTATTACCAACTCCGGCATAAAAGTTCATTGGTTTGCCTGCTAGTAGCAACGAAGAAATTAATACCAACGATATTTTGCATTCGCTGTAAAAAACAAAAATAGCAAAAACAACGAACGTACAGCGACGAGGCAATTATACGAGAGCCGAAAAGATCTACGTCGAAATGAGTTTTTATTAAAAGGCGGCCGCAGACGGGCCGCGCGCATTTATCCAATTTTTGTTTCAATGAAATCCGCAATACGCGGTCGAGAGGGCCGCGCAGGCCGGCGCATGCTTCCATAAATATTTAGTAATCAGTGGGACAAAGTAATAGCGCTTGCGCTCGGGCGCGTTTGAAGCACATGACACCAAATGACAAAGACCCGTTCGGGATGCATTCGGACGTGTGCTGCTGCCGTTCATATTTCCCTCCCCGCCCGCCGCCGGCAGCGGCAGCGGCAGTCCCCCGGAGAGGATTCATCGAGCGGCATAGGCACAGCTGCGGAATTTCAAATATCTATTTTGCATTCCCTGGCGATCTCCGCAAGCACCCGCAGCAACGTGCCACGGTTACGTCGAACGCCTGCTGACTGGGCCAAAATTTATACTTAAACGCTCTCGGCCCTCCCCCCGAAGCGCCACGAATCAAGTTGCTTCATCTTTTCGCGGCGACGCGACCGCTTCCCTTTCGGCGGGTTTGTTTTGCTTGAATATCTGATGGTTCGTCTGGGCTTTTAATAGCTCGGGTATTCGAGGTTCGAGGTAGAGGAAGGGGGTCGATGATTTAGAAAATTTATACGATTAAGATCTATAATAATTTTGTTGATATAATTTTTGTTTGAGAACTCAATAAAATTCGATATGTGTCAAGAATTTCCTCTTCCATAAAATGAAAAAGTTACTATAGAAAAGTTTCTAATAGAAAGCATCGGCTCGGACTTTTTAATCCGGCATTAATTCATTATAATTTAATTGCAATTCACGGTGGCGCAATTTTTTCCATCCTCATTCAAAACGCCCCGGCACAAAGAAGTGCTATTAACGAAACAGATTAAATCCCTCGGAGGAGCCTTTTAAAAGCAAGGGAGAATGCGAAAAATGAGACGGAGCAAAGTTTATGAAATAGCTACATTTATCACTGGCGTCTCTCGACTCCCTTCCTCCAAAATCCTCGTTCAAGTATGTTTGTCTCATCGTGTCCCCGTAATGTCCGGTCAATATTTTAACACCGCTTCCAGTTGTTCAAACCTCGCCGACGACACGTTTCCTCTTCCTCCCCACTCGATACACTCGTATAGTAACAAATGTCTCTTTCTCATTTTATGCCCTCCGCCTCGCTCTCGCGACCGCCGCCGTGTCCTTGAGCCTTTTATTCGGGCCCTCTCTCTCTCGGCGTTTTCTCGCTTTCTCCCTCCGTCCGTCCGTCCGTCCGTCCGTCCTCTCTTTTTCTGCCCCTGCTCCCCTGCCCGTGTATATTCGTGTCGTCCGCTTTGGGCTTCTTTTTCTCCTTGTCGCGCACCGCTACTACCACCGATAATTGAACATACATCAAGCGGCGCGCGTCCCTTTACGTCTGTCCGCTCGCTGCTCCACCGAGGACGGGGAGAGCAGCGCTCCGACTGACGTGGATAATTTCGTGCCCGGGCAATTTGAGGGACTCTCCGCGGAGAGAGCGGCGACAGAGCAGGACGATATAAATTCAGTAAACGCCGTCATTAGGACCCAATCCGAAATACCGGGCGTCTATTAAACTTCGGAACTAAGATAATTACGTGGATACGGAGCCGGGGACGGGACTTGTATATATACTGCTGGCCGCTCCGACTCCGACGCATTGTTGCACTTTTTGCGCGAGCGGCCGGAGACTAAGACTTTTGCTACCACACTTGGACGGTGTGAAGAGCGCCGGAAGATGGCCTTACTTCGGATGCTCGCTTCTTTTATATCTTTATTTCGTTTTACTGTGGTTCGTTATTCTTAGACCGCTAAGCTTTTATTGCATAAATTTATGTTGTGAATAAATAGTAACTTTTTTTAACGATAAATTTTGATGTCGCTGGTTTACTTTTTAATTTATCGGTTTTTTGAAGCTTGAATTTCTACAATTTTTTATTGAAACATAATGGACTAATAAAAATACGATTAATTTGTTGTTTGACATAAATGTTATTCATTAGTTTTCAATAACATTTTTTATTTTGAATGACTAAATCTGTTGTAAATTTTAACTGATGTTCCAGTTGAATGTCTGAAATGAAATGAAACGAAATTTTTGAGTGACAAATATTCATAAAGAATAATAAATTTAAAAAAAGTACAGTAAATATTGTTGAAATAATAGTAAACCCCAGACAGTGCAGTAATCGTTTTCATTTTCTTCAATATATTTCAAGTAATTTTACTTTTGCTTCAAGTACTAATTCGGGTTGAAGACTATGCAAAATCCCACAGTCCGATCTTCCTCCAAAAAACCTCTGTAGATATACTAACGCACCGATCAATGGTACAGCAGACCGTCCAACGTCCCAGCGTCGCGCTTAAAAGGCTCCCGGTGACGCGGCCTCTGGTATGCGCTTCGGGGGTTCGCCGAGTGCGTCGACATTCTCGAGGCGCGGCCGGCGAAAGGGCTTTCGCATGGGGTTGGCCCCCGAGGATGGTATCCGACAAATGTAACGCCCGGCGAAAAACGGCTCGTTCGCCGCTTTTTGCGCCGAGCCGAGAGAGGGGCCCCCGAGCATTCTCTCGCCGCGCTCGTTCTCAGATTTTCGCGGCTGCAGCAGCGCCTCGGTCGCGCGGGGAGAGCGCGCGAGCTGCGAGTTCGTCGGGATGAAAAACGAGGCTTTTGGCATTTTTTTCGGAGAGGCAGTTGCTTCATTTACGAGGTTTTCAATGGAATAGTGTTTCGTTTTGGTTACTGGACTTTTTTTTTACCTCGGATAAAAATTTTTACTGTAGGAAGTCATTTTCGTAGTAAGTTTTCGGTAATTATTGGGTTGGTTCTAACAAGAAGTTGATTTTAATGACAGTAACTTGTGGTTTTTGACTGGCTCTGCTGAAGCTCAGCCGCTAATAAGGACTATTACCTTGAAAAGGACTTCGTTTGAAGTCGAAATGTCGAGTTTTTTTATAAAAAAAAAACTAAAATACACATTTTTGAAAGAATAAACCATTAGTGTTTTATTTCATCAAATTATTGGGTTATTTAATGAGCTCTGAGAAAGGTGACCTCCAAATGACCCTAAATTTATTTCTAAAAGTATTGTTTTACTAGATAATATTTATTTATTTAACATTCATTTCATACAAGAGAATAGTAGAAATTATCGAGAAAATGAAAAAATTGAACAAGTTATTGATTATCATTGGCATAATAAAAATGCCATCTTTAGTAATACAAAGCCTTATACGAACCCACTTACTTTATTACAATGTTTTCAAGAGAATACCACAATGCAAACGAGTTTGGCATGTTAATAAACGTCCGTTTGTGTACATTATAGCCCAATAACGTCCATCTTTGCTTTTATTTTTACCCGAATCGATCGACGTTAAAGACCAAAGGCCTGAATTCAGTTTCGCTGAAATGATTTTGTCGCCGCTTAATGTTGCCCCGATCGACTCGCTTTCGCGGAGAGCCTCTGTTTATATAAGATTACCCGGCTAAATTCAGACAATTGCCTTCCGAGAAGGGGAAATAAAGCATCGAGAGAGCCGCCAGCACGCGAAGGTGTCCCTCGAATATCGCGAGGCCGCGCAAGAAAGTCGTCAATTCAAAGAGCGGGTAGTAGCACCGAGTGAGAATCGGAAGCGCACGGCGTTAAGAGACAAAAAGAGAGAGAGGAGAATCGCGGACGCCCGGGAATGTCGCGTCGCGGCTTTCGGATCGCTGCAAGAACGCGTCGCGAAAAGTTCGACCTCCTCGCGCCGATATCGGCTGGGAAAAAATTTCTAGCGAGACGCTTCGCTTTGATGAACTGAGCTATAAGGGACTTTTTAGATTTCGAAAAGTAATTTTTTTAACTCGGGAGGGACTGTTTTATCGCGATATTTTTTGGAACCACTTAAATTTTGTTGTTGCGGTATTAAAAGCTTTTTAAAAAGAAAGAAAGTAAAGAAGATGCTCTGATAAATTTCAAGCTTAAATTTGATTTATGGCTTAATATATTTTTTAAGCGGCAAAGTAGTTTTAAAGTGCCATTTACTAAACATTTAATTAATACCTTTCTGATTTATCCTGCGTTTACTTCAAATACGGATTTTTTATTCATGTTATAATGTGCATCAAAATGGTATTTCGCGTAAAAAATCGATCTTTAACACGCCTACCAATTATTGTCTCCCCAGCATAAGTGGAGCACGCACCAAATTCCTGCAGGGCTCAATAATTCTTCGCATTACCCTGTTTAGGTCGTATTATCAAAGTATCAATTAAAGCTACATTTTTTTATCGCATAGCAACAGTGGTGCAGCATTTTCAAATAAAAAGCGATGATAGTAATATAATATGCAGTCTTTTAAAATTGTATCCCTCAAAATTATTTGACGAATAAATTATTCACAACGCTTCTAAAACTATCGCATCCAGCTCGTTCCAAGTAAAATATCCGTTTCAAGAAGATGCTCATCTCAGCACCCACGACACCTTACAACCTTGAAATCCAAATAAAAGCACGAAGCGCGCGTCGCGTATCACCGTAATTTTCTCGGGTTAGAGCGAAATCGCGGACGCTTGAGCGCGACGGGCGTTTTTTTCCGCGAGCTCCTCTTTGTCCGGGGCTTTCGTCGTTTGTCTTAGAGGAAATGTAAGATAGCCTCACGCACTCTTTACGTCCTCGCCCTCGGTACACAATGCCCTCGCGAGACAGAGAGAGACGATAATTCATGAAAATTGCCGAGCGGCGCAAGTGCATGAGCACAGGGTACAGCGCGTGAGAGAGAGAGAGAGAGACTGCGATGTGCAGCGCTCGGTGGGAACTCGCGCTCGAGTAATCGTTGCTAAATGTCGCGGAGCGCGAGAGACGGATAATGGCGCGCGCGCGAAAAAAGAGCGCCAACGGAGGAAGATTAATGCACGCGTTCGTCGCCACTCGTTGATGCAACGTGACGGCTCGCTCTGCATCAGTTTGCTTTCGCTTTCCTTCTCCTCCGCTCTTTTTTTTTATTTTTTTTATTTTTTTCGGCTTCGCGTTTCGACCGTTGTCCGCGACAGCTCATGCATTTTTTCCGCTTTTTTACTGCCCGATTTGTACTAGTTTTTTAATTCGCCCTTTCGTCACTCGTCGTCGCCGAGTGATTAGCTATCGCGCCTTGTGTTTCGCGTTGGATTTTTACGCTCGCCGATAAAAAAGAGGAGGATTTTTATTAATGCTGTCGTCTATCTTCCTGCTACTTTTTACGAATCGACATCCGCAGGATTAAAATTTCGTAAGGTTAGAAAATTCTTGCACTCGGACGATGCAGTGTGCGACATTTTATTTAAACTTTACCCCAAGTATCCATCAAAAATTTACATTTTATTATCACGTAGCAGAGACTGTAATACGGTCACAAAAGGAGACCGAGGAGAAAGAGGACCGTTACGAACCAAACTTACTTTCCCGATAAAGATTTCGTCCGCGTAAAAGTTTCATTTTAATATAAAGTTCGCAAAACGCGATTAGAATCAGCACTTAATTTCATAGAATCATAAAAGACAGGCATCACTTCTTTGTCGCGCTGAAAGTAACGCTACTAACGCTCAGCTTTGTTACGACGCGTATGACCAGCGTTTTACGGGTGCCTGAGCTCAGCCAAATCGAGCATTACCTCGAGATATTTGTCGGCAGGCGGCGTAATGTCTGGCTGCCGCGCAGCACAAAAGAAGATCGTCCACGGTGGCCTTGCGGACGTAAATTTGCGAGCGAAGCTTCTCGTAAACGTTTGCCTTTTTTACGGCGATGGGCTACGCAGGTGATACCGCAAACTCTCGAGGTCCCGCGCGACACGGTCCCACGCAAGCGCGGCGGAGATGCTGGTTATTTGTCAACGGACATTAGCAGATAGATTTTTTTACTACGATATTTACGAGCCTCTCAGAATGCAAGAGTCGTTATTTTCGAAGGTACCTCGTTTTTGTTCAAAATATTGTTGGTTACATTTTTTTGTAGAATATTTTTATATAGGAAGTTTAATAATGTTTTATGATTTTACAGTAAGCTTCTGGAAAAAATCTTCAAAATACAATTTTCTATAGAATAAATTTCATTAAATATAATCTGTTTAGTACTTATTCTTCAGATTTTTTAACTATTTTAGTTTCAATTTGTTTTAAATATGAGTTAAAGTATTAAGTTAAATACTTAAATATTTTCTTGAAAATGTATATTTTAATATAACCTTAATTGTAACGTATTTTGGGAAAATATATCTCCTTAATTTATTTTTAATAAGACATAATCTTCAAAGGGCAAAAATTTTTTAAAAATTATTCTTTACTGTAAAAATTTTTATCAGAAACGCAATTAAGGAACTTTTAAGCTTTAATAACGACATTATTATTTAACGTTTCGAAAAAAAAAACTGAAAGTTAAAGCCGCTTTTGCCGCATAATGTAATGAGCGCGATCGAAGTTCGGCGGTCTTTTTCGAGCGAGCTCCTTGTAGCCCTATCCGCGTGTCTTTCGCTGCGCACTTCTTCCGGACTCCCCCAAGACTTCGCCCCGGAATAAGGCAACGATCTTGGTCAGGTTTCTAAAAGCCGGAACGAGGCTCGGGGGGATGTGACACTCATCGGGCGTAGGCTGTCTCGAGAGGCACTTCGTACACCATAAAGAGACTTGTAGCGACTCTTGCTGGCTGCAGGAACTTGCAGTGGACTTCTTCCTCATTTTCCTCCTGTTTTTTCGACTTTTTTACTATCAGCTGAAGGCTAAAACTAGTACTTACGTGACGCTTTTTTTAATTTTCTCGATGAATTAGTCATGAAATGTCTCTCAAACTTTTATATTAACTTCACCTGAGCCAACTGAAATTATTATTATAAACAGAAATTGATTTAATAGCTAGCCCAGGCCACGTTTCTAGGAATCGGCTAGAACAACAAATTAAAAACCAATGAGCTTTTTGAGCAACAAATTAGCACCAAAATATGTCATCATTCTTGTATTGATATCTTTATAAGGTCAGGAGATAGAAAAAGTGGCTATGCGAGCTTAATATTAAGTAACGTATCCATTATTTCTCGGAAACGACTGGAGCAACAAATTCAGATATGGCGTAACAAATTAGCAAGAAATTAGGAACAAAATACTGCCCAATACTAAGAAGCGTGCGTTGCATTTTGTATTTTGCGCATTATCTAGAAGGGGCGGTTGATTCCTCTATTAGGGGTGGGTTTTGGGGATTGATGCTTGCATCTTTTAAGAGCAACAAACTAGCAACGAATTATGGCGTCAGTCTCGTATTGGTATCTTTATTAGGTCATTGTTTCTCGGGAACGACTAGAGCAATAAAATCGGATACAGCGTAACAAATTAACAAAATATGCATATGGTTTATAATTATGGACTTACAAAGTGACTGCGCTAGCTTAATATACGTCGTTGTAAAGGATGATGCTACTCCGAAGGAACTTTTTTTTAATAGCGTGTCGATTCGCTCTCTACGTGTTTCACTTGGTCGTCGGAAGAAGATTAAAAAGCCAACGGACAGAAATAGAAAAGCCGTAGATTAACTAACCGATGATTGATGCGCGGAAGTTTGCAGTATATTACGTTAAATGCGAGAAAGCTATACATGTTACTCGATTTTGCAGTTGCACCAGATGGTTTCCGGGGCCAGAGAGCAACGGAATAGGAAAGGCACAATTCTAACTCCCAAGGCAGCATCTTTGATTTATCACCTTTCTTTCTATATATCCGACGTCACACCTCTTACCGTCGCTTTTCTCTTATCTCAAGTTCTTTTATCAGTTAAATTTACGTGTCAAAACTTTTTCTGGGGATAATCTTAAGTCAAGTGAATGTTAAGGACTAATAAGCAGAAGTTTTTAAGCCGATTAAGTAGGCGATGCGAGTATTTTTATATTTTTTATTCAGGACTTAATTTATTTTGAAATAAAATTCGTTTAAAATTCGCCATTTTTTATAATTTCCGCAGAATTGATCGATAGATATGAAATTAAAATGATTGATTTTTGAAATACAAACTACTAAGAGTCACGAAACTTGTTCTTATTTACAAATTTCAAATTTCAAATTAAAAGCAATCCTTTAGACTTTGCTTGAAAATGCCACTACAGTAGCGCCTCATATATTTTATTATAATATAATTTTCATCTTCCTTCTTAGAAGTTTGGAATTCATGATAGTGGAATCCGAAATAAGTTTGCGGGAAAATGTTAAGCGGAAGACGTACACAGAAACAAGTATCCTTATGCATCACACTTTCAACAATTATTCCAAGTCTTGAAGTAAGAGAGTTGAATCGTCGAAGTTGTATATGCCGACGTAGTAAAGCCGTGGAAACTGTAGGACACATCGCTTTAACAGTATTTTCTTGCTTTGTAGTGAAATCATATTGTAAATTTAATAAAGCGTCATTATTGCTGTGAGAAGAAATTTAACTATTTGTAGTATTAAATTTAAAAAAATGTTCTCTTTTACTTTATGTGCCGTTTATGTGACTAATTTTAATTAATTTGCATAATTGTCTATTGAGGTAATCCGCAATTACGTTGGAATAATTACTACTAGATTAATGGAATTAGTTAAAATACCCTGCAGTAAAGTTATTGACCTGTTTATTTATTCATTTGGTAATAAAATTTTAATAATTACAAGTAATTGAACTCTTCCTATTTCTAAAACTTTTACTCTACTTCCATGAATTTAAAACTTCCATTCCAGCTTGTGAAATGGGCTACGATTAAAAAGAATTTTCAAATTATAATACGTTTGCATTTTTCATGAGGGCTCTTCGCAAAACAAAATACATTAATAACTAAGAATAATTTTTTGTAAAAATTAAAATTTTGCTTTTAATAATTTTGTATCATAAATCAAAAGAAATTTCAATATAATTTACCAGCTCATTAATTAACAGTTAGCGAGTTGAAGCACCGAACAAAGGATTAACAGAAAATGCATTCGCTAACAAGCATTAAACGTCCAACGCTGCTAAAATGAAAATCTTTCTTAAAACAATGACAAATGCCCGGGCAAATGGAAATTTTACCAGCGTTGACACAAATCTGATTGGGCATAATTGTACGTGCGTGCTGAATTATGAAAGCGGCACACCTGTGCGCGCAAGTAGACAAAGCGGCGGTCTGCCCGGAGCGACATTCATCGCGGGCGAGTAATTGAAACAAGTTTCCCGGGCAATATTTATTGCAAACTATAAATCGAATTTACCCGCCTTGTACTCTCCATTTTAATTTATTACCCCTCGTAAAAAGCTCTGCGGTCTACCACGCGGCCGGCCGTCACGAGTCGTGCAATTTAATCTGGAATCTGTTACCCTGATCTCCGGCCGCTGATTTCTTAATAATAATACTTCCTCCGTTTGTTTTCAGGTAAGTTCGCGAGAGGCGGGTAGGAGGAGGCCAGAGAGCGGAGAGAGAACGGTGAGACGAGGCTTTTAATTTTCTGCTTTTCGCGGGGGGTTCGGCTTGAAAAAGCGCTCGTTGGCACTTCCGTAATTTATTGAGTCGCAAGTCTTGGCGCCGCAGGAAACTCAAACACACTCCAGGGGCGCATTAAGTGTTAAGCGAAAATCGAACCTGCGCATCGATAACTATACATTGCGCTGCCGCCGAGACATATGGGAAATAATGCATCACCATTAACGACGAGATTGCTAAAAGATTATGGGAATTTTGAACCGGTTAGAAATAGTTAATGGTCAGCCGGCAATTTCAGTTTTATTATCAGAATTTACTCGGTAAAAAAGATTTGATGTATGTGTTGTTATGAATGTACTATTACCGCTAAAGTAAGTATAATACATTAACATTAAAATGCAATAGGCTGTGTGGTAAGTAACGAAGAGGTATAAGAAAAGTTATAATCACCGCGTAAAGGTTGCAAGCATTTTCGGAAGAGCATCTGAGTTGAATATAGGATCAATTATTCTGGCTTCATAAGGTTCTGTTAATTACTTCATAGTTTGGATGCTTGAACATAATTATGTAACTTGTGCTACTTCTAGTTTTCAAGTTTCGAATTAAAAGTTAGTAATTGTTGCGGTAGCGATAACACTTTGCCGCGTGCCATCCAATCAGATGTGTTCAGTCTGATGGCGTATAAAGAGCTTGGATGTTGTATCTATTATAAGGCCGTTAGACTGCTAATTTAAGCTGGGTAAATTCGAAGATTTGCAATAATGCTATCTGTTGATCTGTACGATAAGGTTGAATTTAGATTGAGTGAATGTTTCTTTTTAAACAGTCTCTAGCGAGATGATTCATGAGTAAAGAGTTAATACTTACTTGATTATTTTGAGATATTATTGAGAAGAATTAATTAGAGCAAATATTACAAAATGGTTAAATACAGTTTATTATAGTGCTGTTTTTATACAATAATAATGATAGTTTTTTCCAATAAAAGCAGCTAAGTTCTTCAGCACAATAGTATTTACTTCTTTCTTGTATGATTTCAAAAAATCTCTCCCTTTATTGTGAAAACGATAACCTTTAAAGCTGGACTGTGACTTTTATACTTTACTTCTACTTGAACTACCTTATGATACCTGCAGCCACTTTGATTTCGACAAAAAGTAACTCCTTTTTAACAAAGCACTTAAGCGTAAACTAAAAGTTACTAATCGCAGTTTAACCTTTAGAAATTTCTAATAATACCTTACTGCAGTATACAAACCATCTTATCGCATTACTGAAAGATTCGACTTTTTAGAAATGCAGTAATTAAGAAACAGCTTTATCTTAATTGCCAAAATAAATAAAATGCTCGGGAATAGGAGACATTGTGCAGCAAGTCGTGGACGCTAATCCCGTAATCTCGGATCTGCTACGTTAACACGGAGTGTTGTGCACCATTCGATTTGGAGCATTCGATCCAACGGGTCTGGCACTAATGCGACGTAGCTTTCAACGTCAAAGACGCCGAATTTTCGTTTCGCTTTTTTAGAGTAGAAAACGCTTCCATAAGCAAAAGTCCCTCTTTTCTCATATATTTTGAGAAACGGTATGGTTTTTCAGAAATTTTATTAAACCTAGTTAGTTTTGACGCTGAAAAGAGTTTTCCTGAATTAGAAATGAGATAGCAGAGAAGGGCCTTGTCGTGACTGTTGAACAAACTTGAAATTCGATTAAATTCATCTGTATTGAATAATTTATCTACACTGCTTCGTATTTCTATCCAGTTAAAATCAGAAAAATAAATATCTTAGTGCTGCGTATAATTGATCCTCAACTTATTAAAAATTTCATGACTTCTCTAGTTTGATCGCAGCTTATAAAAGTTTCATTTAACTGTAAAACTATATCAATCACTTTGAAAGCCTTCTATTTTCATTTTAAGCGAATAAATAATAAAGTTAGGGGAATGAAATTTAAAACGCATAATTCAGAAGCTTAAACAAGTTGGAGTATAGTTTTAATGAGGTATTAAAATTACAGTTATCCATTGTACTTTTAATGAGATAATCAAACCGAATATTTCCAGCTTAATATATAAAATCCCCTAAAACTCGTTATTCACTTTTTAACGCAGTCGATTTCCGAGTCGATGCCAGGAGTAAACTTTTCGCGGCTGAAGCCTGCAGATTGCAAAAAAAGAATAAAATGCATGGATGCTTCTTGAAAGCTCGACTGCCGCCGGGAGAGGGAGAGAGGAAGAGAACAGTAAAGCGTCTCTCGCGCTTTCCTCGCAGGAACCCACTTCGTCAGAAGTCCGCATTGGGCGGACCCGCTTTTCCGAGCTGCGTTTTTCTCAGGCTCCCTCCTCCTCCTCCCCCCTGGCAGACTACCGATAGTCAAACGCCAATACGGCACTTTACTGCCGCGCGCTGAACCTTTTAAACTGTTGCGGCGAATGACAGAACTATCGGTGAGAGAGAGGAGCTACGTACCGTTGGCGGCGCTTTTTTGCCGGTCGAACTTTTGCCGTAGTGCGAAGTTTCCGCGAGGCAAAGAGAATGGCTAATGTGTTTTGACTGATGGAAATTTCGTTACGTTCAACGGGTTTCGGAAAAACGGAGAAAAAATCCACTACACTGAGAATTTTCGAGTAAAAGTTACCCCCTAAATTAGGCTAATCGCAGGGCAATGCGATTTTTGGATACTTTTAGGATAAAATTTACTCGAAATTCGAGTAAATACTATTCCAAAAGGGGCTAAATATTATCCAGAAAAACGCATCATTGTCCTGCGATTAGCCTAATTTATGGGGTAATTTTTACTCAAAAATTCTCAACGTGTACTGAATATTCCACTACGATAATTTCGGAATTAAAGATATATTTAAAGAAAAAAAGTTGTTTGTTTTTTAAATACTTTTTATTCTATAAGAATTAAAGAAAAGTTGAAATTTAAAGTAACACCTTCCCTTCCCTCTCTTCGACGCGGACCTGAAAACGAGCGCCGGAAAAATGAAATTTCTCCTCCCCCCGGAAGCAAGTAGGCCGAGCCAAGCGAGCCCGGAGCGAGAAATAAGAGATGAGGGATGAAAGCCATCGACTGGCGCGTGCGGGGCCTCGGAATAAACGTTTGATCGCGAGGTGTTTGGGCTTCTAGATTGCTCCAGTGCGCCTCGGGATCCCCCAGAGAAATACCCGCGATCCCTGGATTGTCTGCGCCGCGCCGCGGCGCGCAAGAAAGCGAAGGAATTAAAGCAACGCCATTACGACTCCCTCCCCCCCCCCCCCCCCCCCCCCCCCCCTTCCCCCCTTCGATTGGACGCGCGAACGAACCACTGCTCTCTCTCCTACGAGTTTTTCTCTCTTTGCCCGGGCACTTGGAAATGAATTGTCGGCACCTGCGGAGCACCGTTGGCTCCTGGCTCCCCCAGGCATCCTATATAACTTTACCGTCTAACCGCTTCGGCTTTTTCTTATTGATCTTTGAATGAGCAACTAGCGCGACGAGTTATTTTATTATTTCCGCTGTTGGTCGCTGCGTTGTAAGCCGGGGAAAGTTGTGCTTTTCGTTTCCCGTTGGAGCAGTAATTGGGACTTTATTTTTTTGTTAAATAGTCGCGGAACGATTACACTTGGGAGTTTTATTTTTTTGATTTGGAGAAGGTGTTTGCGGAGCAGAGTGTCGAGAACAAGTTGATATTCTACGTCGGACTTTTGAAAGCTCGGCTGTACTGGAAATTGAAACTTTCCCGAGAAAGCACTTCCATTGTACAGGTGTTTTTGAATGAAAAAGAAGGCGGAAAATAAAAAAAAGTGTTTGCGTAATCATGTTCGTAAGAGAAAAGCTCCAATGGATCGAAAGGAATGAAGCCGACAGTGATTAATGTATACATAAACTCCGCGTCGGCCGTTTTAATACAAAATTTAAAAAAGATATTCCGCGTAAGTGCAGCGTAATCCAGAAATAAGCTGCTAGAAAAATACATTTTCTTCGAAAGATCCTTCCTATATACTGCTCGTGTAACGAATAACCTGTCGCGAGTTCAGCGAGCGTAAAATCGCTTCCGGAGAAGCCGCCATAGTATTTCGACCCCATTCGAGAAGCTCCATGCGAAGACGGAACATATAGTGCTGCCGCCGCCACTGCCGCTGCTGCTGCTGCTCCGCTGTTACTGCGAACTCCGACCTTATAGACTTGGGCTCCTTGATATCGGCTAACTTCGAACCGTTATATATACTTTTAAACTCAAAATTGCAAAATATTCTCCTATAATTTCATTTCGTTTTGCGGTAATTATTGAACTTCGTGCAGATGAGAATTATTGTGTCTCGGGTTCATTCTCGCCCTCTTAACTTTAGAGTGGATTTTAATAGTTAATTTATGCAAAAAGTATTTAAAATCACTGTTGTTATATCGGGATTTTTTAGTATTTAAATACAATTTTTTTGTGTTTTTTTTTAAACAGAAAAATATATTTTATGCAATGTTCGTAATCTTACGAATTTAATAATGAAAATGTGTAAATATTGAAACAATAAATTAAGAAATTAAATGAATTAACTATTTCATTATTACTTATTATTGCTAGTAAAATTTTAAATGATAATTTTGTTAAGCTTTATTGCCTCATTCAGTTAGCTTACTTAAAAAAGTTTATTTTTAACATATATTGCTTGTTGATCGGGTTTTGCGCATAAGCCGCTTTAATGACTTTTTTGGCTTCCAAAGGATTCAAGTTTCGAAACAGATACAATTACTCCCACAAAGTGACCCTCGTATCGAGTTTAAAAATCCCCAAATTCCCGCCAAAATAACAATGCCTTTTTAATTACGAGAGGTAAAAATGAACGAAAACCGGCAATATCGCAGAAGCATCCACTCCCGAGCTTAACGACAAAAGGTTCGAGCTTCCTCCCAAACAGGGCTACTCCCATCTTGAGTCACGAAGCGGCCGGGCTTTATACTATTACGCCGAGCTAGCAGTGCTCGTCCTCGCGAACAGTTTACAGGGCGTTAATATGCAAATACCAGGGCAGGACCGCTCTCTCCAAATGAAGGAAAACCCTGCCCCTCGCGAATATGGCCTCATCAAAAGGCTGTCCCCGCGATGCGTAACGCGATAATGGCGCAACCGGCCGCCCGGGAGATGCGATCTATAAACTCGGACTCTTCGGCCTCCTTGCCCGACCCTTGGCTTTGCTCTTAATTAATATTGGCTGCTAACTGCGCCTCGTGTTAAAAGCCAGTAAATCCTTGGCGCCGCGCGCTCGCTCGAGGAATCAATTTCGTCTCGTAATTTCGGCTTTATTAAAAAATGCCTGACGGTTAATTAGATGGAAGGTTTTAATTAATGTCCCTCGGCATCCAGTTGCGGGTTTAACGTTGCGGCGTGGGACGCTATTCGGCCGGGAAGCGTGAGAGATGGTGCGCGCAGTGCATTTAGATAATCCTGGTTTGAATGTACGTTAGCTAAAAAGAATATTAAGTCTTTCTTGGGCGTGGTAGGAGTCCGTTTAAAAGTGCTATTTTTACATTTTCTTACAATAGTAGTAACGAGTTCTAAAATTAGAATAGTAAATTATTGTGTCGCTCGCAAATTGATTCGTTTATAACAATTTTGATGAGCCGTGATTCTTCGGAATTTTTCTCTTTCTTTCTTAATCACGAACGACTATCTCGCATATTCAATCACCTCTTCGAAGGCGGAAGTTTTCCTTGAGTACACATTTATCACACGTGCTGTAAGTATTTGCGGACTGACGCGCGCTTGTATCTGCTAAAGCTAAAGAATAGACATTCTATTTACTCGTATTTTATATTTAGTACTGTAACCCACTTCTCGAATAAAACAAATCGAAACTTTTACTCGTAAATAACAGCAACTAAAGGCATCACGCTAAACTAAACTAAAATAAAAGCCATGAAAAACCTTAACTTAAAGAAAAAATAAGGAGTCAATCAGCGGCAGCCCGCACCAGTCCAACGAAAAAATCCTCGTCAGCCGGAAAGGTTAAATACCCCATTATCCATCACGGATGCTTTTCTGGCTTTCCTGCAGTGGCACTTAGTTTAAAACCGGCCGACGCTCGTCGTCTCCTGCCCGCGTGCGCGCTTAGCTTTGCGCGGCGGCAAAGTCCGCGCGCGACGAGCTTTGCGGCATCGTAGATCACCGGGGGCGCGAGAGAGAGAGAGAGAGCCCAAGGCACACCGCTCGCGCCGATATATCATCGGCTGCCAGTTGCTCTTCCGTGAATTTATCGGCCGCTCCAGTGGCACTTAATTTATCAAGGCCGAGGGTAAGCGCGAGCAAATCCTCCCCCCCTCTCTCTCTCTCTTTCTCTTGCCCGAGCAAATACGAGGCGAGCAAGCAATCGCGGGGACAGCGCGCGATGGATTCGTTCGACTCGCCGGACTTGTCACCTTTAATGGATTCTTGTTATTACCTTATTGTTATTGTTTCATGAGGCTGCTCGAGAGGCTGTTTAGTTTGGGGAAGGAAGTTGGGCTGAGTTATTGATGGTGAAGGAATGGAAGAGCTTTTGGTTCGTTCGTACTCGTGGTTGGTTTCGTGTTTGGTAAGAATATATATGCGATTCATTGGGCTGACGTAATCATTAGCCTTCTTTTTCTGTATGCAATACAGTGAAAATGATTTTATCTTAAAAAATAATCAAACGTTATTTATTGCCTCCGGTGAACTCTTAACTGCAACATAATGAGCTAAAAATTGATGAATGTTTGTACAGTTATTACCAGTTAAAAGCATTAAAAATAAAAACCCGTCATTCCTTCGCCGGCATTCCTCCTTGAAAATGAACGTCAATAAGTCTGAGCGCAGTAACGGCAGTGAAATTTTTGGTCTATGTGTAACTGGCTCTCTCACCCTCCTCCTCGCGCGTATCCTGATGTGAGAAATGTTAAGAACGGACAAGGACAAACGGTCGGTACGGCTCGGTATACCGTTTCTCCGACGCTTCGCCTCTCTCTCTCTCTCTCTCTCTCCTCCCGACTGTCATTCGTCTAGGAAATCCTGCAGCCCTCGGCTGCACCGCCGCCGCCGCCGCCGCCGCGCAAACGTGAGTCGGCTAGATGGGGTTAAGCCGACGGCAGCTACGGCGAAAGGTTCCGCTGCGCTGGAACAAGCGCACGGCATGTCGTTAATCTGCTTGTAAATTAACCTGTAGAGAGGGGGGAGAAAGAGAATGAGGACCTCGAGAAAACTTAGGTTTTTACGCCGGAGCCGGTGGAAGAACTCGCGCCCAGAAGACGGGCTAAATAAGTGTTTTCTGCTTGTACCGTTGATGGGCCGTGTTTTTATTTTGATGCTTTCAGACGCTCGAGTTGAAGTCCGTAAGAGAGGGTTTGGAGGGAATAGAATGCAGCAAGTTTTTTTTAAATTATACAGAGAGCGTGTAATTTTACGCGCAGTTACGTGTAATTTTATGTTGCGAGAAATATATTGCACTGCATATTCTCTTTATGCGCTACGGAAAAAATGTCTTGTCAAAATTTCGCTTATATTTTCGCTATATTAATATTTCGCTGTATTAAATTTAAGTTTCGCTATGCTTTTTTGCGAAGTATGCGATATTTTATTTGTTTATTCATTTTTGAGGAATTTTACACAGTGCAGCATATTGCACAGTATATTTACTCAAAGTTATTTTTTTCCATGAAAAATAAATCTTAGCTGAATTTTTAAATGATGCCATGTTTTTAAAAATATTTGAAATAACTCTTTCTATAACAATTATTGTAGAACGAAATATGTCTGCATGATAATAAGGACTATTTTACGTGAAATTTCCTGTTAAAGTTTACAAATTCTTTCGCTTTACTCTAATTAATGAATTCTCGAAGAATGTTTTTCAGAAAGTTCTGATTATTCACTCTTGTTATTTTATTCAAAAAATTATTAATTTTAATGACAGGTCAAGTACAGTCATCCAAACATAAATAATGAAGATCATATAAAAAAAAATCTACATTTTACATAAAATTCAAGTAAGAAACTACGTTCGCAAAAAGCACACTTCACACCACTCATTAAACGCTCAAGTTATGCACACGCAATTAAAAGTCTGTTTCGCCGTGCAAATTCCTTCCCGATATGATAATGCGAGTTTTACGAGCGACAATGGCGATAAGAGTAATTAGTCAAGGGGAGGAAAAACGGCGAAAGAAATTGACTGACGTCTCTCGGCGGTATCTCGCGGGGCCCCGCACACCGAGTCGGGCTCCGTAGCCTTTCTTCGCCCCGAGGAAATTACGAATATCCATCTTCCCCTCAGACGTTTCGGGTTTTCGGCCCGGCCGGGGGGCACATCTTCGATGCTCCTTCGACATTAGCCGCGCGAGAGCCCGAACGCGAGAAACTATCAATTTCGACACGCGAAATATGTGCTCCACGGCTGTTTTGCGTGCCGAGCGGAGCTTTACGTGCTCTCGTAGTGAGGGAAAAACAAGGACTCGGGTTTCTTTGTTAGCGGATTTTTAGCGCATTAAGAATCGGCGTTTCGGAAGAAAGGATTTTATGTGCAATTTCATAGATAAAAAACAAGTAGTAAGTATAATTTCGGAATCTATAAGACAGGTCTAAAAATATTTAGAAATGGATGTTAGAAAATGGTAAGATATGTTTCACTTTCATTAAAAAATTTGCATGTATCGGCAAGATCATTATACTCATTATGAAATTAATTTATTCAAAGAAAGAAGAAGCGACTTTAAGAACTAGAATTTTTACAGTTCCATTTGGTTTGACACGAAAGAATTGTAACTTTGAAGATGGTATCACGACAAAAGGAATGTCATGTAAAATAAAAAGTTTTTATTTTAAACTTTTTTTATATCAAAAATTAATATTTTATTCGTACCTTCTCGTTTGAAGGTTAAGAGCTTTACTTTCGTATTATCTGACAGGTCACTTTTCAAAAGGCATTTATATTTTATGAATAATAAATTCAAAAGGCAGGTAGATCTTAACTTAAACTGTTTGTGTCAGATATGTCTCGGAGCCGCTTATAAAAACCTCTTACAATATCCTCAGGTCATAAAATTTATATCCCATCAAAGTCAAGGGAAGAATGAAAAAATAGATAGCTTTTTGTGGATCTCTTAAATAAAATGTTCATTTCCATTAATATAACCCCTTTTCCAAAATTGCCGACGTAAAATGAAGATGTGCCCATATTTTGCATTAAATACTGTACTATTTTTTTTCTCCACAAAATGAGATAAAAGATACACAAAGCGCAAAGAAAGAATAATAAAGAACCACGCGATAGAAACGAAGATAAAGGAAACGTATTAAGTGCTCTTCTTATATCATCACGTATACAAAAGATTTCCACGTACTTCCGTCTTCCCCCAACGATCAATAAGCGTCACTGGGAAAAGCGGGCCAAATTAATGAAGACGTTTATATGAAACAAACGTCCCGCCGTCAATGTCGGCGACCTCGCCACCCGCCGGCTCTATTAATTAATAACCCGCGCCTCTTTCGCAAGAGTTCTCTCCTTATATTTATTAGCACATCTCGCGGCGGTTCGGCATTGATTAAATCATAAGTATCCGGGGATTATTGATGAAAGTCCACTTTAAGAGCAAACATAAGCAAGAGTCCTAGACGGCGGCAGGAAGAGAGGGAGAGAGAGAGAGAGAGAGAAGAGCAGCGCGCAGATAGGAGCATGTCAGCGGTTAGGAGACGATGGCGACGGCGATACCGGCAAGTGATGTATGGCACTTTAGAGCCAGTCGAGCATCCCACGGCTGTCTCTCACACGTCAGATTATAACAACATTCGCAGACTCCTCCGCCGCCGCTCCTCCGTGTGTGCGTATCCCCTTAAAGCACCCTTCTTCCTTTTGTACACCTCCTCGTCCGCGGCTTCTTCTTTCCTCTCCCCAACGCGAAAGCAGCAGCGGCAGCAGCTCCCTTTTGCACTATTTACTCGTCGCGCGTGCTGCACCGGAGAGACAAAGCTCGCGCTTTTTTTGCCGCCCCCCACAGCCCCCTTTGACCGAGCTCGAGAATTCAGCGGGATATTTAATTTTGCCCGCCGCTTTCTCTTTTTTTTATCTGCCGCGCCTCTCTGCGGCGAAGTACGGCTCTCTTTTTTCGCGCCGTGATTAATCGCTTTGCCGCGGCCGAGCTCTGTTTATACGGGAAACGCTAAGCGATCGAAGCACGAGGTACGAGTGGCGCGATGTAGCTGTTACTTTAATTTATGTAGGCGCACGTGTTTGAAGACGAGATTCTTTGTAATAACGAGCTTTTATCGTGACTGCGTCGTTTTGCTGCGGAATTCGCGCTCGATGAAACGACGTGATTTCTTTTCAGAATGGAAGCACTTCCTAAATTAGAATGCAAATTACCCGTGACTTGCAGTGTTATTATTGTAAAGAAAGTAGGTGTATCGTTATTGAAATGGATATGACGCTTAGTTACGTATATCTATAAGGTATACGTAAACTGCCCAGACAATTTTCTTCGTATTTCATACGAGTAGGTTATCAACCTACTTCTGTACTATAATATTGTAGGTTTATCACCTTATAACTCTTTTTTGCTTATAATACAGTTTTAGATGCTTGTAAATAAGGTAGTTCAACAGATTTCGATATTTATTGGTTTTACTTTAAGACAATGTTTTATTAATAGTAAAACCAAAAATATTTTTAAATTAAAAATCTACTTTTAAATTATTACCTACACATATTTACGATTCCACCAAGAGTATTCTTGATTTTTGAGCTTATTTATGCAGATTCCATTCGAAAACGACAGGAAAATTAAATTATTGAATTCCAAGATTTCCGCTGCACTCTAACGAAGAATAGTTCATCAGTTGGCCTCTGTGTTTGGTTGTCAGTTCATCGGTCGTTTTTTAAGGAATATTCCTCTAGCGAAGGAATGAGATAATTCAATATCGCGCAGAACTTTCTGCTAGATTGGTATCATTCAGTTGCGCCGGAGATCTCCATGAATTACAGATTATATTTATATTTACAAGGAGTTCAAATTGTTTGCGCGGCATAATTACTGCCTTTCTCGGGGAGAAAAATCTGATGCATAATTCAATTTTCCGTAGACGCGTCAGAAAACACTTTAATTCATTCAAGTTTATTCAAACGATGGTAGTGGTTCGAGTATCTTCATTTTAACGAATCTTAATTCGAGAACTTGCAAGTCGAATATTACGTTTGAAATGAAACAAGTTCAAAAACAAGTACACGAACGTAACTGATAAAATTTTTAAGAGAAATAATATAATGAGAAATTTTTTAGAACAATTAAAGATTTAAGCAACGTGTAAAATAACTATTTTTAATTAGTGCGAAGTTTCTTTTACACACATTTAGTGGTTTTAAACCAGAAAAAAAAAGAAAAAAAATGAGAGGAAAAGAGAGAGCAAGAGTGGTATGCACGTCTAAAACTAATAGGTTCAGAAAAACCCTTCCAACGTGAATTTTCATCCCTTTCTTTCTCCCTTATTCTCGCCTTTTACCGCTAATCATGTGTCTCGTTTTCACTCTCTCATATTCTCTTTCACACGCGTCTTTAATATTTAAACCATCTCCCACTCTATTTTTCAATTTCCCTGTTCCATTCTCTTATATTCTTAATTTTGACTCTCATACCTTTTCTCTCTCATTTCCCTTGGCCTTCTTAATTTCCTTTCTACTACGTACTTCACTTTGAATTTCGTTTCTCATCAAAACGTAACAACTTAGCCTTTATTTAAAACATTTTCGCCTCTAACTTGAGCTTAGAAAATTTTAATGCGCTGCTTGTATGCGATTTACATTATTAGCTTCATAAAATATTTGTAAGTGGATGTAATTTAGCGAAGAAGCATTGCTTTTAAAAATGTTTCAAGAACCTCAACGAGTAGTATTTAACTCAACCACTCGTCAACCCTTCCGTTATCACAGTAACTGCAAACCCATTAAGTACTTGCCCTTTGTAAGCCCTGTACATTTACAGTCGATTAGCTTAACGAATGACAAGTAACCCTCTGACATGTTGCCTGCAATTGAAAGAAATCACTTTATTTCATCCGCGTTTTTACGTCCTTCTTTCACATCTTCCTTTGTTTCGCTTTATCTCTCCCTCTCAACTCTTTCTCCCTCTTCATCTGTCTAGGTCCCTTGTTAAATCCGAGCTTAATACCCTCGTGCACAGTAACAGACTTTCGACAAGCATCGCCAAGTGGTCGAAATGCGTAGACGAAGCAGGACGGAAGGAAATGCGCAGCCGGAGGAGAGAAAGAGTGCGAGGTACTCGCGTCGTGGCGCTTACGCCGTCAGGCATGAAGAAATGCTCTGATTAACTTCCCCGTACGCTTTTGCTCTCCCTCCGCTCTCCCGCGGCTTTGCTTGCCTGCCATAAGCGTGGATTAAAATCAACAAGAGCAGTCGAACGAGTGGAGTCGAGAGCGAGACCGAGGCCCACTGCTCTCTTAATTATGAAAAGGCAAATGATGTTTGGTCAAAGGATTTTAGTAGTGAATTTCTAATTTCTTGTGCGCAGGGCAAAGTTAGCCGGATTATTGATATGGTCTACTGAGCCCTCGCGAGAAAGCTCGCCTTTTCACCCGTCTAGGCACTCTGCGCAGCTTTCGAGTGTAACGTTTACTTTCTCGCTTTGATTTTCGAATCTTTCTTAATTAGATTTGCTTCTAGGTAATTTTATGTAATCAAGTGAGTTTATGTACTTACTAAAGTACAGTTAGATTTTTCATTTTTAGCTACATCTGATCCCCGGCAGCTAACTTTTTGCGCCAAGAAGGCGCAGAATCTCGGGTAAGGAGAAAAGGGTTCGAGTAGGTCAGACCGGAGGAGGGTCTCGAAATGGCTGTCAAGGGAATGAGGATAATATAACGCTTCCTTTTTCACTGTACGAGGAAAACGAAATCTCGCCTCTTTTTGTTTTACTTTAGCAGCTCCGAGCCCACTCCGCTTCCTCTCTGCTTCTTAACGTCGCCCGGTGAAAGTTGAGTCTACGTCTCCTGGAGCTCTCTTCTCGTTTCATTACGCCGCATTCGAAAAGTTTTCGAGCCTCGTCGCCCTGCGGAAAAGTATCGCGAACCGGAGTCGGATCCTAACCTTACATTTCTCCATTAGGTGTGACGCCACGGCGACGGCGACCCTCGGGGAGACAAACTGTACGAATTAAGATTAACACTGCCCGGCCGGCTCTCCTTCTCTCTTCGTCATTGTCGCCCGAGACTTTCGGTGCCCCGCACCTGAAGAAACTTTATTTTAGCCCGGGGATCGTTTTTCGCGCGATTCTCCCGACCGAGGCGAGAGATTACGTGTCGAGAGATTCGCGACCCTCCGTTGGGTTTGCGTAATTTTTTTCGTTTAATTTTCGTTTGAATATGCGATTGGGTAATAAAGAATCGACACTTTTGAAGCAATTTATTAAAGAATAATAATTTTGAACATTATTAAATTAATAATTTATTCTGAGCAAAGTTAAGGCGCGCATTTTTAAGTAATGTAAAAAATTAACAGAAGGAAAAAATACAAAAGAGAACACCAACAGCACGCGGGATTCCCAAGCGGTCACCCATCCAAGTACTAACCGCGCCCAACGCTGCTTAACTTTGGTGATCGGACGAGAACCAGTGCGATCAGCGTGGTATGGCCGTTGGCGAAGACTCGAGTAGAAATGAATTTCAGGAGAAAATGAGGGCCTTATAAGGCACCTGAGAATTCTTGTAAGGGCCTCATAAGGCGGAATCTCAGGTGGTCACGCGGCGCTGATTTATGGTGGGAGGCGCTGTATTTTTAAATCGGGGATATTTTTAACTAGATGTTGATAAAATTAAGAATCACTCAAAGAGGGAGGTAATAAGTATATTAAACTAGCGTAACTACTTCATAAGCCCATGGTTAAACCATATGCATATTTTATTGCTAATTTGTTGCTAATTTGTTTTGCCGTACCCGGTTTGATTGCTCCAGCCGTTCCCAAGATGCAATTGTTACACTAACTTAATACATTCTGGATCTCCTGAGATATATCATGGTAGGTTTTGGCAATTGACGGTTGCACCTTTGAAGAGCAACAAATTAGCAACAAATTATGCCACTTGTCTCGTATCGATATCTGTACAACGTCGTTAGGTACAAAGAGTGGCTACGCTAGCTTAATATTAAGTTAGCCTATCTGGTTTCTTGAGAACTGCTGGAGCAACAAAATCGGTTACAGCGTAACAAATTAGCAACAAAATATGCATATGGTTTGATCATGGGCTTATGAAGTGGTACACTACCTTAATATACGTGGTAATAAGACTTACTTCAGAGTCTGATTTAAATCAATCCTCGGATTCAATATTGCCTGCCTGTAAGCATTCAGTACATAGGTGTTTAAAAAGTTGTGAGTACCTCTACAAACTAAATCTCGTACAAAAATGCATTTTTATGGAAGGTCGCTAACGAAGAGAAAATAGAACGCGCCTGAATTTAGCTAGTAATCGCTAAATATTTTCTAAAAAATAAAAAATCTGAAATATTAAATATACGTATACGTGTATATATTTAAATTTAAAAAATGTTGTTTACTTCATGCACGAATTATTATATTGTAGTTGTAACTTGGTCACATTTTACATCGTTTTCTTTAACGAAAGGTTCGAAAATAATAAACAATAAAAAAGACTTGAATGTACGTAGATACGGGTGCTGTCAATCCACATTATTTCTTCGTTTTCGATAGCACCGAGCGAAACGCAGTTGAAGCCCCGTCAGTCGTTAAAAAAAGTACTTTTTCCGGACGTTAATCTGCAAGGCCGCGGCGATGACAACGAATGAACCTGGCGCCGGAACTTTAAAGTCGAGCGGCGCGTTCCGCGGTTTCGCGGTTCGCTCTCGGCTTCGGAGCAGATACGACTCTCCTCCCTCCTCTCCCCCCTTTATAATCCTGAAAAACGGCCGAACTTTTTTTCGCGGCGAAGAGCGACCCTCGTCGTTCACCGCGAAAAAGGGTTATCCGCTCCTCTTCTCGTCTGTTCGTCGCTTTTTTCTACGACTCGACTCCCTGCCATCTGTATCTCCCCCCCTTTTTTCGCAATCATACTTCGACCGGATCTCGCCTCTTTGTATTGATTAAAAAAGTCGTGCGCTTGCAGCTTGTTACTTTTGCAGGCTCCGCTTTTCTTGGTTAAGCAGATTTTTGGATTTGAATAATGAGGGCTGAAAGGGAAAATTGCATGCGCACGTATTTATGCATAATGATGAGGTCGGCACGCTTTTAAGCTCGTTTTTGTTACTACGCTTCGTAGTGGCTTTTTAATGAGGATCCAATTTTTTTGCGAGTCGATACGCTTTTTTAAATTTGGGTGTACGTAGCTTTTTAATCGAGTTTCAAATGTGAAATCTCTGTTATTTGATGTATAAAATTTGTATGCAATGCATTTACAAACAAAAATTGTTAACAAAATACTGTTTATTTTCTCTTTGCTTTATTCATTTTATCTTTAAAATATCGCCATTTTACCCTGAGAATACTTTTGCCAACCTTTATATACTAATTATTTTACTAAAAAAAAAAGAAAACATATAATTTTAAAGAAGTAGAAAGTATTAAAATGTTTTTAAAATTCATAAAAAATTTAACGAATGGAAATCAGCATTTGAATTAAAATGAAAGCTTGCAAATATTTTTTAATTCATGTTAAACTTTTTTTAATTAAATTAAAAATTCCATGATAGAAATTCAAATCTTCATCCAGACTAAACATACTCATCAAAGTAAACAAAATTCCACATAATCCAAAGCAGCCCGAAAGCAAAAAAAAAAAAAAATATTGGCAAACCAGTAAAAATATTTCCTCGGCTTCATTTAAGAATCCGCGCCACGTAATTTGAATGGATTACGCGAAGTGCTGACGTACTCGTCCGGCCGTTCAAGTTGGCGTGCACACGCTAATATTTATCCAGACCGCGAGGGAGAGAGAGAGAGAGAGTGAGAGCGGCATTGCGGTGGCGGCTGAAGTGTAGCAGCGCCTCTCTGCCCTCGCCAGCTTCTCATGCAAATCGCGCCTGAGTTTCGTGCCTTGTCTTAAGATCGAAAGCCTCACGGCTGCGAGAGAGGCATGGCGCGGATACATCTTCTTGCGCGGCCTGGAATAACATTCCGAGCTCCATCTGCGACCGCTTCTTGCGCGCCGAGCCGAGAGTCGAACGTGATTTTCTTTCGGCGGGAAGTGTTTGATTGTTGTCGAGGCGCGAGCTGAGCACGTTATCACACTTAATGACGCGGTGAACGATGGAGAGCGCAGGTGTCAGTCTACACTTGTTTTGGGTGGGTTAGTCTTTTTGTAAGAGTAGGTTTTATACATGTTTTACATATTTCACGTTGCTTCGTGACTGAGACGGCATTGTTATCTACAGTTGTACGAACAATATTCAGGAGGGCGTCAAAGGTACACAATTGTTTACCGAAACAGTCTGGATGTTTTAATTTATAATCAATTAGAAAATTTTTTTATTCATTAAAATATTTTTATATATTTTAGTTTACTTTTATACGGCTAAAATAAACTTATTTCGAAGCCTCAATTTTGAAAATTTGTCCTGTCAGATTTTTCGCTCTGTATTTTTCTGCACAGTTTATTATTTAGACTTTTGATTTTTTTCTTTTTTTGTTCATCCAGTCAATCGTTATTTTGCAAATTCGTGGAACAGGAAGATATTTTTTGCAGCTCTCAATTTAATAATAAACTTTTGTATTGCAAAAATTGAAAGTTTATATTGAGTGAAATAATTTTTTACTGAATCATAATATTGAAATCAGAAAGTTTTAGCGAATTCGTAAAATATACGTTTCAAAAATAATTAAACAATTTAGCATTTAATAAGAATTGTGCGTCAATAATGTTGATTTGTATGTCGTTATCTTGATAGTAAAAGCCAATCATTGATCGAAGTCGTTTCAAGATATTGACAACCTCGTAAGCTCATTACTTAGTAAGCTGCTTGACACTCTACTTTACATACCTGTATAGAAAGGGATGACTTAATAATGAATAACGGCTAATTAATTAGTTCAATTCGTCTAAATCAACTAATTAGCTTATGTCACCGCATATACATATATCGGAGAAATCATCGTACTTCGAATTCAACTCTAAAGATTATTGACTAATGGGACTCTTAGGAGTCGCAAACACTAATCAATTAATATATTACTTCGTTGAATACATTTGATGCGCACAACATTATTTGTCAGAAAGTTTCGTAAGAAATTTTAAAAGAAGCCTTAAAAGCCGTAACAACAAAGTTCAGAATTTAAGGAGCAGCTAAACTTTCTAAACTCAACACCAGCGCAATAAACTCTCATCAGCCATCCAAACGATCATTACCCCTCCTTATTTGCAGAAGCCGTTAAGCGGCGAAAGAATCGCGCAAGAAGGGCAAAAGGTCTTGGAAAATCACTGGCGATCGCTTTGTCACGCTCGTCGGCAGCGAGCTAAGCGAAATCCGGCCGGCAGTTTAGCGCCGAGCAACAGGGGAATGTTTAGACTACTTAAGTTAGCCTGGCCTCAACATATTTATTCATGCAACCCCGAGTGGGTACTGGTATGTAAATGCCAGTTACGGTTAGTCACAACCCTCGAAACTCCCTCCTGCCGCTGCGAGTTGGCTCGCGGGTTGGCGTATAACTGGCGCGCAGGTGCGCCGCTGGCTCGTGCCTCAATTATTACTGTCTGCAGCCTAAGAGCTGTTTTACCGGCGAACCCCGGAAACCTTCTTGCCTTCGTTCGTCTTAGTTTTCGATGTTTCTTGAGCATTTTTTTCGATTCGGACGAGTTTCGGTTGTAAGAAGGCTGCTTTTACTTTAATGACGGAGCGAGCTTTCGAGCTTTCGATGCTTCGTACAATTTAATCTTTCTTGATAAAATTTTAATATTCAAGAAATTTAGTGTTTTTATCGAAAAATGTTGGATTACGATTGCTATTCCGAAAACTCCCTTTTCTCAATTTTGTTTGCTTATGCTGTTAAAAAAGCCGTAAGAAACAATGATTAATAAAACTAAAAATACAAGAAAATAAGAAACGATATTTACAATTCAGCGCTCAAGTTTACGAAAGGCACGTCTCACAAATTTCTCCTCGGCAAACCAGGCGGCTACGGCAGATTTCAGTACAACACTGAAAAGAAATTCATTGGACCACTTATTCACTGCGGCAAAGAACCGGCATTAATAAGAAAACCCGCAGATTTCTTAGGATATAGAATTTCCACGAGGCGCGCGGAGCCGTTCGCGAATAAAAGCAAAAGCTCAACTTACAAAGCTCGCGAGGAGCGAGGCGAAGGTCGCGCTCTCGCACAAAGTGCGTGGGGCGCTCCGACAGCCCGCGGCCATTCGCTCACATTCGAGAGTCGAGGGCCAGTTTCTTGCCTCGCCTCGCTTCCCTTTCGCTCGGAAACAATTCAGGGCCTCTTGAATCGTCCTAATTGTAATATAGCCGAGTTACGAGCAGCTCGAGATTTAAGGGCTTTGCGCTCTGTGGAGGCCCCGGCGATTCTCAAGGATTACGAGTACGGCTGATCTCTCTCGCGGCCGCGAATTTATGCGATTGCTCTCTGCGAGCGAGATATTCGTAAAGCACGCGGCGAAAACTTGTCTCTCGGATGCGTGGAAGGACGCGGGGAGGGAAAAAATGACGAGGATGCTTTACGCGTTATAACTTCGTTGAAAAGAGCGGCTGTGAAATACTGGCTTTGGAAAGGTGTGCGTGCTGGTTTATGCTTTGCTGGGCAGCGGGTAAAAATTGATGTGAATTATAGAGCCGAGACAATTATTATTTCATCGGAGCGTTGAATTGCAATGCGAGAGTTGTTTAATTAACGGCTATGTTTAAAATCAATTTTTGATACATTTACTTAAGGATATAAACGGATTTTATTGCGTTTATTGGATCGACATTAAGTATTGAATAATAATTCTATGAATGCGTTTTCAAATTATTAAATACTTTCTCCGCTTACTTAATTTAAAAAATATTTGAATCCGTATTTTATTTTATTTCGTTGCAACAATATTAAAAATAAAAAAATTTTAAATAATCCGTTAGTTGTTAAAATTCGTTTAACTTATGAAACGAAAGCTATCATAATTGCACTCTCATTTTGAAAAATAGCAGATTTGTTTTAATTGCTAAAAGAGGAACGTATTAAAAATAATTAGATATACTTAGCAGTGTAAAAGCCAATTTTAAAATAGTTTTAAATTCACATGAAATTCCGTTCGCAAAATTTAAAATGCCCTAATTAAATCCACTACTTTATCTTAGGTAAAATCGTCGATTTGCACCTGCAGTACAAACAGTACAGTATATCCGTAACGTATGCGAAGTACAGGCAAAGTTATACAGGGCCCATATAAAGGTCTGCGATCTCGGTTAATTAAGATACAAATTATTCGACGTTCATTTTATCCTTGCCCGTGGACTGCGTTCACACAGCGGCGTTCTTACGGACAGCGATGTTTTAGCTGTTCTAACCACAGGTGCCGCCTATAGCACGTAGGTAACGACTCGCATTGCCGAATTTCGTTTCAAAATCTAACAGTTCCCGCAGCTGTGTTCGCTTCCTTCCTGCGCCGTATTTTAACGAGTTTTATTTTCGCGCTGTGTGCCGATAATTTTTAAGCAACTTTTGTAATTTTTAAAGTTTCTGCAAAGTTCTACTGTAAAAACTTTACTTCGCTAGTTACATTAATCGGTTAATGCGACTCTGAGTGTATTAAATAAATAACTCGTATTTAATTCTGTCAAATATTAAATTTTAATAACCGTCTATTCTGTCTTCATTAGGTAATTTAAAGAAACAGCGGAGATTGTTTTAAAAGTAAATATTTTATTGTACCTTTAATCCTGTAACATAAATTTTTCAGTTTCTAAAAAGTTTCGAATGCCTTCATTTAAAGGCTTGAAAGGTGCTGTAGGTTGTTTGAGTTTCGCCTGGTACTGAGTAAAAAGCGTTCAAACTTTGTACCGAGTTCTCCCCTTTTTAGTAGCGAACACGAGCACTCGTATCATGATAACGTGTTGCAAAGACGACCTGCATCAATTTGTATCCTTCAAAGTGCTTTTCTACCTTTAAATATCGCGTTTACGGAATCTAAATTTTGCTTGTTCACGTACACCGGGATAACTGAGAGTCAGCGTTTGGATATTTTCTTTTTTTTATTACTTTGATAAGAATGGTAAATGTATTTGTAAAAAAAACTGCTTTCTAGTGCAAAAAGTACCCCGCGTTAAGAATTTGTAAATATTTTTTGTCTTGAAACACTCGTAAAATTTTAAGAATTGTACAACTTTATTGCCTTGAACATAATTTTTTACTAACTAAAATCTTCTTTTCAACCCAAATTTAACGCTCTTCAAGTAACACGTCTTTAATCTACTGAATAAACTGAATCGATAAAAAGAGTAAACAAAACGTGGCGGTAATCAATGAAATCTGAAGCAAAGGGTTATTGGTTATTCCGGCGGCGCATTAACTTACTTGGCCGCGGTCGTGATTACGATAATTTTATGAGAACTAATTGGCAGGTTTTGTGCGGTCCGATAAAAAAGCGATTGCTGCTAAGTTTCTGTTCGTTTTGCGCAGCCTCTGATCGAAAGGTCTGCGCAAATTGAGGATGTTGACTGAAGAAGGAAGAAACAAAGAGGAGGGAAAAAAAGCGCCAGGGTTCAAAATCTTATACAAAATAACTTCTTTTCTTTAGATACTCCACCCATAGCATTTCGTTCTTTTGTTTTTTTGAAATAATGAGATTTTAATGGAAACACAATATTTTTAATTCATATTTTTATCGAAGTTAATCTTTGTAATGGAAATAGCGCGTGATGGATTGGATATTACAAAGCAAATGTTTACTTTCTTAGTGAGAAAATTATTAGGTAAGAGACTTACACATTATTTTTTTACATACTTTCGTGATTACAAACGACAAGAAATATTGTTCACTTAAATTTTATTATTGAAAATAGTCGGATATATCAGTAATATAAATTACAAAAAAAAAATATGCGTACTTCAAATGTTAAAATGTGATTTAAGTTGTATAACAAAATTAAATTTCTGAAAGTTACAAGTTCATAAATCTGTTATTTCACGTAAATCCACTCGACCATAGTTCTATAAAGCTATATCGCATCTTGTTTTCTGTTTTAACCTACTTTTTGATTAGAAATAAATTTGATTTTCAAAAAGTCATTTATGCTCTTGCAAAACTTTTTTGCAAAAAACACAATACCGTCAACAGGGAAAGAAATCTATTTTCTCCGCAAGTATACAATCATTTAAGTTTCTTTCTGCCATTCCCTCCCCAAAAAAAAACCCTTCCCTCTCAAACCCGATTTCCCCAGCAAGCCACTCCCCTTCCTAATTAATCAAGCGGGTACGCGCGCGTTTCGTCATTTTCGGCGACTGTAAAGCCCGCCAAAGCGTGATCAAGCAAAACCGATAAAGACCGATTGGCGGCAGTGCATCTCGGCCCGGGTGGCTATATATATTTAGCGACGTGCGAAGCCAATAGCCGAGGCCGCTGCGTGCACTAAAAGAGAAGAGGCACTAAGTGGCTTAGTCGGCAGTGCGCGCGCGAATGCACTAAACCACGACAATGGGGGGCGGCGGCGCGAATATGGCCGACCTGTACGCGCAGACCATAATGTATGCTCACATTGTTTGCCGTCGCCTTGGCGTGTCGGCGCTCTCTTTGCCTCCCCCCTTCCCCTGAACTCGATGTGCTGGCGGCGTTGCCGAAAACCAGGGAGAGAGGCGTGGATGAAATACTTCTAGTTTTTTGCTTTTTTTTTTAGGGGGGGGGGGGGGGGGTCAATGAACTTTCGGTCATATTGTCATGATTTTTCTTTGATATTTTAAAAGAGAATTTCAGTGAAATTTGTAGATAAAGCTTTGTTGAAAACGTGAAGCGCGCTAACGTCTTTTGTGAGCAAAAAATGTAGTGCGGTTTGATTTCTCCGCGCGATATTGTAATAAATCTGTCATTCCACAAAGCTTTATAAAGGGCGCCGGAAGTTAAAAGACGTTTTCATTAAAAGTCATTAAAAAAATTATAAAGTTATACTAAATATACTACGAATAACTTGTCAATGCACGTTAAAACACAAATTTCGATGCCATTAAAGATCCTCAAAGAAATTTATGCTAAACGTGTTGCATTCAATGTACCTCCTCTCCACTTTGCAAAAGAAGCGCCCCCCCAGAGGGAAAGGGACAGAGGGCGACGGAGCTTTTGGCCGCCCAAAATCGGCTTCCCCGCATATACTGCACGCTACAAGATAGCAGCAGAGACACGCGTTGAAACGAGTAAGCATTAAACCGCATATTCTGTGTACCGCCCCTCTCGACCGCGTGCCACCCAGTTGTTCGCGCTGATTCCGAGGGAGGAAATCGTATGCACGAGGCGCCACTTCCCTATTGTAAAATTCGGTTTTCTTATTACGTCAGC
Organism: Ormyrus pomaceus; assembly: GCA_900474385.1. Lineage (NCBI taxonomy): Eukaryota > Metazoa > Arthropoda > Insecta > Hymenoptera > Ormyridae > Ormyrus > Ormyrus pomaceus. The sequence goes on from UCOM01001468.1 coordinate 38,547, forward strand.
GTAAATGCGGTTTTTCTCGAATAAATACAGTTGCATCGTTGTTCTTAGATCTTGCGATTAGATATTTGATTTTTTTTCGATGAAACTTGCGGATTTATTTAAAATTCTCTGTTGTGTATTAAAAGACTTCTTTTTTTTGTTTCAGGTGAGTTGATATTTATGAGATACTTTCAGCAGGTGTGAAAATCGAATTTTAAGTAAGTACAAAATGAGTAAATTTTTCGTTTTCTGCCAAAAGTTTAAAAACTACTTGAATTAAATTTCTGAACGAAAGAAAATACGCAAAAATCTCGACTAAACATCCCAAATTAACAAAAACATCATATTTGAAACGATATAATTACGCAAAATAAAATGAACGAACCCTAAAAAGTTCGGCGTTTTTATAAAAAAGAAAAAAAAACGCCGAAAACGCAAAGCAAACCGGCAGCGGCAAAAAGAGATCGAAAAAATTCATAAGGCACGAACCCGCGCGTTCTCACCGAAGAAAGGGCCCCGAAGCCGTCGCGACTCGTAAAGAGCGCGCCGGGGGCGGCGCAAGAAATAATTAACGCCGAGCGTATACGGGGAGATATTTCGCCTCCGCTCGCGCGTCTAGCTCGGCGCCGCGGTAGAGAGAGGGAATCGCGGCGCGGAGGAACGATAGAAATCCTGGGGGAAAATTTGAAATTTCCGAAAGCCATAGGCGCCGCCGGGGATTAAGGGCCGAGCTGGAACGCCGGCTCGTATCATCCTGCAGCCGCTCCCGCAAACACGTACCGGCGGCATATCCGCGCGCACTTACGTGGCCGGTATGCGTACGCAGGCGCCCCCCCCCCCCTGCACTCCGCGCGCCGGATATATGCCGAAAACATTACGCGCACAGAGAGCGGGAGGGAACGGAGAGCAAGGATTTTAACGACTGCCGGCGAGAGCTGCCTGGAGAGCTGTGATAATCGCTTGACTTATGCTCTTAATAGAAATATCTTATGGGATCGTTGCCCTCCGCTCCAAGTGGTTATTAGTCGAAAAGACTGTTGCTTTTCGGGTAGTGCTTGGTTTCTGGAGTAATGGACATTTTGGGTTAGTACGAGCTGAGGCTATAAAGGGTTACTATTTTGAAAATTCAGTGTTGAATGAAGATAGACTTTTTATGGTTTTTGGAACTGCATTAACTTATGCTTGTTCAGGAAAATTATTAATTATTTTTGCTTTTAATCTTGACAGTAAAAAGTAAAAATTAAGTGCTTGTAATAGAATTCGAGAATTACTTGTCGGACTTGTCTGAGATGTAATTTATTCTTTCATAATCAGAATTGGGTGCGTAATTATTTCTTGTTATTCTGTGGAAGAAAATGAAAATTTATTAGCAACGGAAGATTGAAATTTTTATTTTAAAAATAATGAATTATTAAGTAGAAGAATTTGTTTGGTCTTACCATTTTTTTTTTAATTAGTTTAATTTTTTTTAACAATAACTGTTCATCAGTGACCACCAAACCATGATTTCCGCCCACAAATATTTCAGCTACAAAAATAAATGCAAAATTTTCCAAATAAAAAAAAAACTTTATAATAGTATATCTCATTATTGACAAAAATCCGAGTTTACCGATGCAAATAACCCGGGGAGAAAAATTCTCATCGCAAATCAGCGGGTCCGATAAAGTGTTCCACTAATGTCCGAAGTAAATATCAGCCGCGCGGCTCCCTCCTTCCTTTTTCATTTTTCCCCGAGATTACGCTCTCGCGCGCGGCGGCGGCGGCGGCAGCTCCTTGGCAAAAAGTGCCGGAGATTTTTCAGGCGTACACACGCCGGGGCTGCCCCTCCGTATACTTACTCGCGCATTAACCGCTTAGCCGCCGCGTCCCAGGGCGCTCCACTTGCCTATAAACAACGCGGGGAATCGGCCTGCTTATACGTGTGTGCGTACGTGTGCGCGCGCAGCCCCTGAGAAATGCGGCTGCAAAGCCATTCTTTAGGAGCGAGAGCCGGGCGCCTTGCATACTCGCGCGAGATATCCAGTCTCCTACAATATACGCATCCTCGCATTATGGAACGGAAACAATAAATACCTAAATTGCTGCGCGGCCGGCCGAGCGAGCATCCGACTCTGCGCTGCCAGGTAGCGGCGGGGTGAGG
>UCOM01001469.1:0-40583 GCA_900474385.1 Ormyrus pomaceus
AAATAGAATATAACATTTGTCGATCAATACAGGGTATAATTATAAACATAATAACACACTATACCGTCGCAAATCCTGCAGACGAAGTTAACTTCCTGCTCGTAGGTTCGGATTAACAAAAAAAGCTGGTTTAGCTTTATATAACAGTATAATAACTTCCATCCGTATATCCACACATCCATTCATGCAAGTATGAGACCATGTCGGACTTCCATACATGGCCAAGACTCGCTATCTCACTTACACCAGGTTAGGCAAATAAAGGCCGTATAACCTTTCACCCAACGTTTTTAATGTACACAATTTGTGTCTAGCTAATTAACAGTATATAATCTTTTTATAACTGTAATAGGTAATTTACTTAAGATTACATTGCACTAGATTACTTAAAGATTCTATATTTTTGTTCTAGGTAGTTTTGGTTCATTCATTTTTGCTCAGCCAGTCTTTTAATTTTTTATTATTTGATTTTTTCCTCAGATCTAGAGTTTTATATTCATTTGCTAATTTATTGAAGATGTTGATAGCTTTAATACAGCTGCTCTTACTGCTTATTCTTTTGTCGTACTTTGGTGGAATTATTAATTTCCACTTGGATAGGAATATTTTTTTGTAGAAGCAAAAGAAATCCTAATAGTTACTTAAATTAATCCAAGTGAAGAAATTTAAAAATAGCATAAATTTATAGATATTTTGTTACTTTGATAATGCTTATCTAAAAATACTTAAAGCTCCTTAATCAAATACAGAGTAAGAAATCGGATCTCCTTTAGTTTTCCTTCGTGCTTAAAAACAAATTTAAATCTCAATATCCACCTAACACCGAAGTCTTTGAAGCTAGTCAAATACAAAAAACCTCACTGTAATCATTAAATTAATCCGTCAACAGCGGCTGTCTTTCCATTCCAACCGAGGCGAATCATTAGTCTCATTTCGCGAATCATAAAACAATTTTACAGCCTCTCGCGATAAGCCAAACTCTCCCTCCAATTACTTTTCACCGCCCAATCCTAAATTATCCCCCTCTATCGCTCAATTAAACCCCCGTACGTCCCGAAAGCAGCCGATAATTATAAACCCGCCGCGGCATCGAAATACCCGCATTACTCCGCGCTCGACTATATCTCGAGCGCGGCCGGCCGATTCTATACTTAGTCGGCGGGTCGCGCGCTTATTCTCAAGTTGCGCCGAAGCGGGAGGTGATAGATGGGGCCCCTCTCCCCTGGGAAAGTTTAAAGAGCGCCGAGTCGCCGCGTCCGACTGGACGTTATTATATCGACGAGGTACGCGGAATTGTTTCTGGCCCGCGGCCGGTGTCGCGGCTACTCCGCCAAAAGCTCTCTTTGCGTGCAATTTTGTCGCGCCGTCTTATTAATAAGCGGATTTTCCTCCGGGATTTCTCGGAGGAGGCTTCGCGTCGCGGTCGGGAGACGAGGAAGTGACTGCGCAGGCTTGCCCGGTAATGCGGGAGGGGTTTCGCGAGAAGCGAGGCGATTTTTTATTAGTTGGCGCAGTCGAAAATAGATTTTAGGGTAAGAATAGGATTTGAGAGTTTCGCTAATTAGCTTCTTTCGTCAAGCGCGATTTTTTGGTGTTTCCTGAAGGCTTTTTCGCACATTAACCTTAGCGTCAATCCGGCTGTCTAGACAAACAGCATTTCTTTTCAAATTTTGCAAAAAATTAAAGCGGTTCAATAAACCTTCCGTTTGGCCGTGGCATTGTTTTAATTTTAAAACCCTTCTTTATACGAACGTTCATCGGTCCATTCGAGCCGAGTGTCCTGCTAAAAATATTGCCGAGATAATAAAGTTACAGCACAGCTCCCGTCTACTAACAGCTCTCTCCTCGGTGGGAGTAAGTAAGTCGTACGTGCACATCGACACCACCGCCGCGCATCAAAAGAGAGACAGAGAGAGAAAGGGACAGTCATTGTCGCTGGCGATGAAAATAATTGCAGTCATCGAGACGAGCAGAGAGACAGAGAGAGAGAGAGAGAGAGAGCACTGCAGTCGGACGGAGGCCGTTGAACCTCCGACTGTAACGTAAGAGAAGCCGCTCGGCCAACGCCGAACAGCCACTGGCCGGCTCTCTCTCTCTCTCTCCGGCGTGCAGCGCGAGTAGGTAAATTTGGCCGATCTGTGCCAGACGCCGTGTACGACATTCGGCCGCGCGGCACTTCCGCGATCCTTAACCATCGATCTGCCTTTATCTCCCGCCGGCGGAGTCGGAGGCCCGCCGACGACTCTCGACGATGACGGCTATTTCCGACGGGGCGGCCGATATGTATTTTGGGTGAGGTAACCGAGGGTATTTTTGAGGCTCGAAACTCGGGCTGCAGGATCTTGTTTTTCTACGGGGAGGTTGTAACAATTAGGCTATTATTGGGAGGAGCGCCGGGGAAGAGGGGAGTAGGTTACTGATTAGCTTTGTTTTCGTGAGAATTTATACTGCCTGGAACTCGTTTACAAGCTGAAGGAAATTTAGGGTTTTAGTGGTATTTGAAGCTAGAAAAAAGTTTAAGATTTATATAAGAACGAAGGCTCCAATTTTCAAGAAGGATTTGAAGAACAAACAAAAGCTTATTAAAGCTCCTTCCTCCATAAACACCGCGCCACCACGACGTTCCCCCTTCAATCAACTCCAAATTCTTCTCTTAAAAAATGAAGGAAAGTTGAAGCCGAAAATGCATTGGCTGATTCTGATGAATAGAAAAATGTGATTGGTTAATGGTGGCGCTGCAGCTAATCTCTAAAAACTGACTATTATTGGCTGTGAAATCGTAAACGAGGAACGTAACGGAACGAAAGAAAACCGAAACGTTGATTGATTTTGATTGAGAAGAATTGAGCGCGACGATCCACTACATACGCTGAGTTTGAATTTTTTAAGCTGAATTTTTATATTTAACTATTTAAAGTTAAATAATTCGCTATTTAAAGCTAAATAAGCCAAAATAAAATTAAAAAATGTCGTTTCTTTATTTTATAAAAACTATCTCATAATTTTATCATTTAAAGTAATTAAAACTAAATTATAAAGAAAATGTGTATTCATAACTTTAAAAAAAATATATAGTACGCGCGAAGCGCGTTTGGATTTTGCTAGTTTACCGAATTCGATAACGATCACAGTTTCTGTTTTCCTCAAACATCGAAAACTTCTAACCCACTCGATAAAAGTCAAACGCGACACGATAACCATTCCCGAAAGTCGAGGGGAGCTGAGGCATAAAGGGAATTACCGATAACTGGAAAATTTCAGCGTCGCTCCACCTCTCGAACAAAGCGTCGTCGGAGACGATCACGTGTGCCAGATGCTTCATTGGCTCGCCGTGCCGGCTGCCGGTCTGGTTCAAGCTCGGGAGTTTCCCCCGGTTTTTTCCTTCGGCCGTCTCGCGTCGCCGTTTTTCGGGCTAGGCGAAATTACGAGCTTGATTTTCTGCAGATTTTGGGATGCTTTATACGGGTTTGTTTAAGCTGCATATATTGTACGGGTATTTATGATGGGGAGGTAACTATTATTTAATGAGTTTTGTATACGCTAAGGAAACAGGGCGGAATGAGGCGGCTGCGGGATTTATGCTTAATTCTCGTAGCCGCGAAATTCGAAAACACGTGTCCGCAATGCAATTTGAGAAAGTATATTTTTCATATATAAAGTTTGTATTTTATGTAAAATCGAACGACTTTCTGTTTTTCAAGGTTCTTAAAGATGTATCAGTTAATCTAAAATTTTATATTTAAAATGTAAGCTGAATCTTTGAATTTATTATTTAAATTTAAAAGTTTGCGGATTAAAATATTTAATTAACAATTTAAATTTTTTATTAAAATTAAAAAATATAAATAATGAAAATAATTATTCAATACATTTATTTCATGCAATTTTAAAAAATTATTTAAGCTAAAAATCAGTTTCAGTAGAAAATTTTTTTAAAATAATTGAATACAGTTATTAAATGTCACTATTCACAGCATTTTACTATTATTTTCTCTTTGGCCAATTTTTTGACCAATTTTTCAGTCAAAAGGGTGTCGTTTTCAAAAGGGTTTTTGGTAAAAAATTAGGCCAATTTTTAAAAAATGAGTAAAAAACCGACCAAATAATGGTAAAAACTTAACTGGATTGCAGTCATACAGGGGCCGCAAAATGCGATTAGCTATATAAATTGACAAAAATTATTTTGTTTATACACAAATTTTTCTAAAGTTTTTTGAATTAAAAAGTTGGTTAAAAACAAAATCAAAATAATAATATTACCTAAAATTAGTCAATATAAAAAAGAAAAGCTTTTGCTAAGTGTGGGGTTCGAACCCACGCTCCCATCGGGAACCAGAACTTAAGTCTGGCGCCTTAGACCGCTCGGCCAACCTAGCTAGATATACTAGCTATATTGCTCTAATCTGCGATTGATAATGCCTGCCTTTCTTTGAAACGCGAATTTTTTTTCTGTCTTTTTTTCAAATTTTGTTGGTAAAAATAATTAAAATTTAAATAACATTGATTTCCGAATCTGAAAATTAATCTACTCGTATTTTAAAAATATTCTTTACCCAAACTGCAGCCCACTTATCACCCGCAGCTGCGCCGAAAATGTTTTAATCCCCCCGCAAAAGCACACCTAACTCATCCTCCCCCAAACGAACAAACGCCACGTCCAGCTTTGCGCCGAGCGTCCATCCATAATAAACAGCGACAGTAGGCCCGAAAGCCAGGCCAAAAGCTCTTCTCCTCCCCTCGACAAAAAGCTATTCAGCCGTGGCTCGAGCTTTCTCTCCTATTGTTCTCGTCTCGGCTCGGGGCTTTATAAAAAGCTCGACGTGCTTAGCGCCGCTTGCTCCTGTGGGTCTCCGCGTCGTTTTATACTCGTTGCGCCGCTCTCTCTCGTCCGATCGCAGACTCACGGGCGTGACACGAATTGCTAGACCGCAGGAATCCCAGCCGGCACGATAGCCCCGTTGCCGACGCTTCGGGAATCTAGAGCCTCGAGACCGAGTTCTGAGAAGGGCCCTCGTCGAATTGGAACATAATAAACTAAGTTGGAAGGATCGCGCGCGCGCGCTTTTTTGAGATTCTTCGACGGACGGCTGAGAGGGCAGTTTTGAGTTTGAATGCTCTTGGAGCTGTCGACGTTTCGTACTGATGAGGGGCTTTTCAAGCCAAATTGGGGAACGAATGTATATCAGTTTGTGAAACCTATAATAGGTCGTAATTTTATGAAATAGCATTTTAAAAAGTCTTTTCGTCTGAGCAGAAACATATTTGACTAAAGTTTTTAACTTTTTTGAAAATTTTAAAATTTACGTAAATTAATACGAGAAAAAATATCTTTGACAATGTATATTTCTATATTAAAATTAAAACTGTTTCATCATTTGCTTGTTTTTTTAGTCATTTTAACATTTTAATTTAATACGGTGCGAAGAAATTTCAAGCTCTAATGAGTTATTTACGAGGTTGATAAAATAATTGGATCCGTGGCCTATAATTTTCTAACTGCCTAAAAGTTTTGGCGTAGATTGCCAATTAGGAATCGCCTTAAATCCCGCGAGAAAACCTTGCATTATAGTGATTAGTGTAGTTTGTATTCCAAGTGGGCCACGACTTAAAAATAACGAAGCAACTCGCCCCAATCTGGAAATAAATCCGTAAAATTTTATGAACTTAACGTACGAAACGTCATTTCTTAATAAAATTATATAATCCACTAAACTTTGCCGCAAAAATATATTTTACATTTATAAAACTCGCATCCTCACAAAAATGTTCAGTTCTGCCAAGTAAATCTGTGCATTAATTATCAGAAGATTTTTTTTATTAATAAAAAAACCACAAAAGTTTCCACGATTGATAATCATACACATATTGTTTTCACCGTTTGACCCTCACTTCGGTAGATAAGTAATACAAATAATCTGCTTGCGGTCACGTATTATTTTGCGACGAAGTTCTGAATTTCGACGCGTTTTCACTGCTTTCACTCCCGAAATACAATGCACTTCTGTCTCGTAGCAGCATTACCAATACGCGCCACCGATCTTATCTAATCTACCCCATAGAAACCTATAAACCCATTATCTCCGTTTTCGAGTGTAAGAATTGCTTCTTATTTTAGTTGCGCTAGGATTATCTTATAAATTGTACACTTAACGAAAATAAAGATAGCTTAAGCGTCTGCTCCTCTAAATGTGTCATCTATAAATACTGGACGTCTGCCTTTTCGACGCGCTGCAGCGTCACCGACGGAACTGCATGCGAGACGCGAAGTGCACTCGATTGAAAGATTTTATCGATTTTATCTGATCTGAATTAATTAAATCGAGGTTCGCCTCTTAAAATACGGTAGAAGAGAATTTTTTTCACTCATTTTATCTGCAAATAGAGAAAGATAAGATAACTCGTTCATTCTCTAAAGCCTCAATTATTCAATTATCGCGAATAAAACGGGTAAAAAGCTATATTGACGATAGTAATTATTAAAATCACCCTAAGAACAACTTTATCTTCCGAATATCGAGCGTCAGTACCGTTTACCCTAACGTTTTATACGAGCAAACGGCCGACGTCCATTGCGCGATACGTTTACATAACGCCGGCATTTAGACGAACCGTAAAATTCAGCTTTCGCGAGCCGTAAATTCGGACTGTTTATCGCCGGCAGGTTTTCGATCCGCGAACGCGGCGCCCCCTTTTTTCAAAGCACTTGTAATACACACAGCAGCTTGTACCGACAATAAAAATCTACGTCCCCGCAATAAAACTATATATCCGACGCCGTCGGAGAGCAGTTTTGAAGCCTCGCCTTTGCGAAGTGTGACCGTTCAATGAGAGATATACAATGAAGTCGTTAACTCCTCGGTGCCTCGCGCGTGTCATGCGAGCCTCTAATTCACCGCGGCACTTAAACGCAGAGAGTCTGCTGCGCGCCGTGGGTAAAGTGCTTCGGTACCGTCAATTAACTAAATTTGCCCGGTTTGTAGGACGGCAGTCGTTGCTCTCCGGCTATTTTGCATTTTGCTGAAAAGACCTAAATTGAAAGTGTCTCCGTCGACGGTTAAAAAACGAGCTTACATTTGTATCAAATTTGAAAAGCGCAATATTTTCCTCCGCGCGACTAATAACTCTGTTCGCAAAGGAGATACACTCGGCACTTTAAAATAGTCGTCGATACCTTCGTCAAAGTCCTCGTTAATTCACAGCTCGCGCAGCTGCAGCATTCGATCCGCCTATGTTGCTACATCGAGCGCGTGTATTGCCTGCTGCTCCGTACGCGAATAGGCCTTCGCGTAAACTTGATCGAATTCTTCGTTGCATAATGTGCCCCGGGAGATCGAAAATACGTGCGATCTCGGCTTACTCGTTTTATTGGATTGGATTACTTGCCAAGTGTAAGACAAAGGCTTGGGAATTATTTGCCGGCGATGTAAAGTTAATAATTTTATTCATTTTTGGTACCAATAAAGCGTGGGAATAAAAATGTTTTTTGCCACTTTTATTATACGTAGAGCTTTTTACGGTATATACGCGATATGACTGCTTCGATAGTTCCGATCGTTTTATTGTCCGGGTTTATTGAATTGCGCGAGAATAGACGGATAGATAAAACGGTCATACGGGGATCGACCAGGAAACGATCAACTCACTTGCGATAAGACCGCGTGTTTACTCGTACGACGAAAATAGTAACCGCGGCAAATAAAACTCCCGGGGTACAATATCTTTTCAATTAGTCCGTCAACGAAACGCCGACTGTCTTTACGCTTGGCGAGTCGCGATATATTTTTATATGAAGCCACTCCCAAAAATAGCCCCGTCTAGAAAACAATAGCGCTTCTGGCGCCTGCGGTACAACGTATATACACACACTTCAAGCGTCGACTTTATTTTTTCCTTGCGGTCAAGTTCACGAATCGCGCGGCTTTCGAAGCAACCCCATGGCGCCGCGATCGCACAGCAGCCCTCCGTCGAAAAAGCGCCGCGAGATCCCGAAAGGCAAAAAGCCGCTCTCCCCCCGCGTCCGCGGCGAGTCCGACACTTACCGCCTCGATAGTAGATCGCATTATTTTAAACTCGAAGGTAGGAGAGAGAGGCTCTCCTCGGCTGGGTAGTAGTCGCGATTTCGCAGCAGCCGGACGCGCATCTCCGTCGCCTGCAGAGAGGAAGAGAATGCCGATCGTCGGCGCTCGGAATGGGATGCGGCAGCTCCAGGCTCGAGCAGGCCCTGGATAAGCTCGTCGGGGAGGACAGCAGGCCTGTTAGGATCGAGCTGCTGATGCTCGGTGAGACATAGAGCCGCAAGAGTGGATAATTGCCGCGAAGGCGACGCAGTGAGAAGTGCGCTTTCGTTACGTAACCGCGGGACTTGGGTTTCGGCTGATTGTGGTTGATTTTGTTGGGGGGTTGAGTGATGGGTTTGGTGGAGGCTTTGTTTGGTATTTGAGACTGGTGGGGGCTGGATTACTTGCGGTATTAGAGGCTCAGCAGGTTTGGGTTGTCGAGGAGGTTGTTGTTGCGGGATTTGGATAAAATTCGGGGGAAACGGTCACGAGGCCTTTTGATCTTGATATCACCTGTGCCAACTTCGCAATACGTTTGCTTATACGCTACCGACACCTTACAGATTTGTATTTAGTAATTTTTGGCGCGTAACCAAAATCGTGAGAACTATAACAACAACGTCTTTATTTTCAAGCGTCTTTATGAGCTTATTAAAGACTTGTATAAATTTTATGGACTTTATTGGCTTGCAATAGAATGACAAATCAGTGATTTGGAATGATTGTTTTGAAAGTTTCGAAATCGTAAACAAATCGCACCGAGAGAAAAACAAATAAAAATTTGCTCAATTACCGGGCTGGACTCCCGAAAAAACTTGTTTTTCTCTCAGTCCGGCATTCGAAATTTTCAAAAACTCCCAACTCGGTGACAAATTCAAGTAGTAATTGTCAAGCTTCGCCCAACCTCGCAAATTAATCTTTTATTTTTTTAACGCTACACATTGAAGCGGATGTAAAATCTACTCACTCCAATGGTAACGACGGCAAACCTTTACAGACTCGTCCAAACGCTAAAGTCCCTCGAAACAAAGCGCATCTCGACCGACGCGCCGATCGACGAAAAATCGAGACCCGCTAACCGGAAATGTGTTGGTTTTGCAGGTGCCAACGTGAAATCGCCGGGGAAGTCGTCCCCTCTAGGAATGAATGGGAACCAAGGTGTAAACGGCCCTGGCAGAACGATGAAGGAGTGTGAGGATCAGCTGAGCGTCCTCAAGAAGGAGAACTTCAACCTCAAATTAAGGATCTACTTTCTTGAGGAACGGATGGGAATCACCTCCGCCGGCGAAGATGCTATTAAGAAGAATATTGAGCTTAAAGTAAGTTTTCCAATTGGGGATATTCTAATAAATTGCGTATTATTGCTTTTAATGAAATTTATCGGGGCGGTATAGTAAAGTAGATACATGGTTGATTAAAATTTAAACTTCCTTTTTTAGGTGGAAAATGAATCACTGAAAAAAGAACTTGTTGAGAAGCAGGAACTTCTCACTCAGGCAGCAAAAGCAATCGAATTGATTGAAGAACAAAAGCAAGTGTCCTCCAAAAATCAAACAGAGTTTCAGCAAACTCTTGACGCAGAACGAGAGAAAGTGGAATCACTTAAAAAAGGTAAAATTATCGTTTATCTAAATTCTAAATGCTGTTTTAGTGTCACATTTTTTAAATTATTATCTTTGATCATTGCAGAGCTCGAAGAGTGCAAACAAAAATTAAATGATGCCACCTATTACGAGCAGACTTACGGTATTACACCAGAAAAGGCCTTAGAGTACAAAGAGAAATTACATCAAGTAGAGGAAATTAAATCTTCCTTAGAATTTGAGGTACGGCAATGACCCTGATTACATTAAACAGTTAGCAACTTGGACCGTTCAAATCTGCAATTTACAAATTTTTCTCTTACTTTTAGCTAAAGCAATTATCGGCTAGTTTGGAGGAGGAAAGAAACTGGGCGCAAGAGCTGGAAAATGAACGCGACGAGCTGCGAAACCGCGTTGAATCCGAAATTGCAACCAAGGAAAAGTTGTCCTCGAAGCGGGACCGAGAGATAGAAAGCTTGAACGAGCGAGTGAAAGAATTGGAAGAAGAGCTTTTCAAGAAAGACAATTCGCTGCAGCAGTGCAAGAAGGAGATGATCGAGAAGGACAAAGTCATTTACGAGAAGACTTTATTGCTCGAAGAGAAGTCGAGAGCTTACGAGGAAGTCACTGCAGTGGCGGAAAAAAGAAAGAAGCAAATAGACCAATTAAGGTTGTCAGTCAAATCGAGGGACGACGCTCTCACCGATCTCAATAATAAAAATCGCTCTCTGTTAGCCCAGGTAATTTTGTGCAAATTTGAATTTTCGCGCAACAGCTTTTTACCAACTTACTTCTTTTGCAGTTTGAAAATAATTATTCAAAGAGGTCCACGTCACCCGGCAGTCCGTCTATGATTATGGAAGAAACGCAAGGTCTGCGAAAAACTTTCAGCTACAATAGCCCTACGAGGAGCTTCAATGGATCGTTAGATCTGGAGCCAAGCGTGGAGCGAAGTAAAAATCTGTTTGAATTCCATAACAGTCTGGAAAAGCGGGACTTGCGGGTACTGACAACGGTTTGTACTGAAAATAAAGTTTTATTGTATTTTTATACAATTTTTCTAACTATAAATGTTTGACTTTAACTGTAGGAATTAGAGGAGAAAGAGCGGGAAATGAAGAAGCTGACGGAGGCAAAGAAACAATTGTCTCTGAAGCTTCATTCCGTGCAGCAATCTGCGGAAGTTACCGATGAAAAGTTCAAGAAATTGGAAGTGGATCATAGAAAGGCCATTCAAATGATCCAGGGTTTCATGAAGCGCCACGAGCAGTTTGAGGAAAAACAATCCAAGAAGGACCAAAAGATCATGCAGCTCGAGACGGAACTGATCAGATTGCGCTCCGAATGTATGAAAGCTAGCCGAAGTAGCATGAGCACCTCCGTGCGAAGAAATCTCAGCCACGAACTCGCCGATGGTCCTGAACGAGACCACAGCGGACAGGTACTATTGCAGCTCTAGAAATTATTGTCACTGTTATCTAAGTTTCTAAAAACTTTATGTCGCTTGAATTAAATTAGAAAAGACTAATTAATCGTCATTAGCGCACAAGTTGGATCCTAATAATTGCACAAGCTTTGTTTATGCTTATTTTCTGTCTTTCAGACATGATGAATGTTGCTTCCTTTTTCTGCATACTATGCTTTACGCTCTACTCTGCTTCTCTGCACTACTATTATGCTTGCAATCAACGACGCTGATAGCCGAGATCTTAAGCTATTTATTTATTATTTATTTATTTTTAAGTACTGTAAATTATGACTGAAGTGGCTATTTTTACTGAATAAGGCATTTTTAAAGCGTGGTGAATAAACAACCTCTTTTTTAACATTATTTTGTTTTTTTTTTCACTGGAACCGATTGCACCGATTTAAATGGTGAATTGATCAGTTCAGCGTTGAACGATAGCGAGCGATAATTGGGACAATTTGAACGATTGCTTTGACGGCGAGTGGCTCTCGTCCGCGCACCAACACAAACGTCTTGAATAACGAAGCCACTTTATAAATACACTCTCTACACCAAGGCTCGAGGCCCTCGCGCGTCTCCATTCGCAAATTTTTACGTCACTCCGCCCGACGACGCTCTCGCTTATTTCGTCTGTTAACGTTCCTACGTCTCGCCTTCTCTTTGCTGGATGCGAAATAAATTGCGGCTCGAAAGTACGGGCCGCTTCGACAGGGGCGTCAAAAATAGTTCCTTTATGCCTGTAAATCATTGGAAAATTGCATTGTTCCACGTGGACGTTTTTGCGCTCCGAATTCCCGGAGATACGAGCCGACGCGCAAAAGACGCTCTCTCGCAAGCTTCTAATAATAGAGGAGAGAGAGAGAGAGAGACGGCCGGGTTCGGCGTCGTGACGCCTCTCAGCTTGCAGCGGGAGCCCCTTCGCTTCTTGGCTCCGTCCTGTAAATTCACTTCGACTCAGCGAGCGATCGCTGCGAGTTTACATTGACGAACGACGCGCTCGCGCGAATCAATTTCTCTTTTTTTGCAAGAACGAATTCAACTTGTCGATTGAAGAACTGAGAATCGCTCCGGATCACGAATTTAACGAACCGAATATATTATATTAACGCGCGACCAATAGAATTATTAATCGACCTCGCGCGTTTCATTATAAATAATACGAACGTGCCAACTCTGTTATTCTTGCATATTTGACGCGTGCCAATGTGCCAGGAGTTCGTCGCACTGCGATAATTCACGAAGGCGAAGAGCTTTTTTGTACTATTTTTATGTTTTTACGTTAAACCTTGGTGAGAGCAGCGATAGGTACAAGGCGATTTTTTTTTTCTCTTAAAGTATACCGCTTTTTCTGTTTGTGCCGTTTGGTGTTTAAACGAATTTGCCGAGAGGGAAAGAGATAAAACGATGACGCCGTTTTCCTGCTTGTGCGCTTCTGAGCGAGTGGAGGTAGGTTGGACGCTGCTTGCTGCTTATACACTGCATTCGCTTTTTTACTTTTTCTTCTGTATGCCAAATGGCGTATATTTTAATTATTTATGTGCTCTCTCTTGCTTGAAGCTTACGTAATTGTTGCGATTCAGACTTGACGAACAAAGTCGTTCAAAATTTTCTCTAACAGAAACGTGCAATCAATACAATAATATATACTTTTTATACGAATAAGGCAGTTGCAGATAAACAGAAATAATGAGTAGAATTATTATTCTAAGGACTGAGTTTTTTCTGTGATATAAAGAACTTAAATGGCTTAATCTTTTCTAGGAGCCAATCGTTGTTACTCTTGTTCGCCCAAGATCTTGGCAAAAGAAAATGAAAAATTGATTGCAATAATTAACGGCCCCAAATCTGCAAATCTTGCCTGATTCACTTACTTTTTATGATTAATACTTTTCGAGATGTCCGCTTTATAAAGCAAATTTTTACTTTTTTCTAATTATTAACAATTTTTTTATAATTTTAATTTTTTACCTTAACTTGTCGGCTGTGATATTTGAAAATTATATATTTGTAATGATTGCTATTATATTTGAATAAAAAATAACTTGTGAAAAATCATCGTGTTTGCGTTTTACTGATGTTTCGACAATGATTTCTGTGTGCAGCAACGATTTGAGGAAATGGAAAGTAAGATCGACGGTCTCCGAGACCAAATCGAAGCAATGAAGGCCGAGAAGAGTCTCTTAGAAAAGCAGATACAAATGGAATCAGAGGTAAGGAAAATTAAACTTTTATTTTTTTTATTTTTTAAAGCAATTCCATTCGAGTCCAAAACTCTGTTGATTCGCGAGATATTTTCTAAAATACATACGTTTTGCACAAAGTACTCGCTGCGTTAGGGCTTTGAGGGCTTCCTATGAATTGCAGCCTTTATAAATAGCTTGATGTAAAACTTCCGCTGACGAGAGCGTTGACTTGAACACGTTTTAAATGAATCTAATTGAAGCTCGCGTCGTTGCAGTATAGCCATAACTAAAGTGAAAATATAGACGGGAGAATATTTATCTGAATTCAAATTTGTTTTAATGATGGTTTTTTAAATTATTTTTAGACTCTGCGAGATCGATTACAAGATAAAGATTTCAAAATTGAGTGCTTAGAGTGCGAGAAAAATTCCATAAATACTGAGTTACAAAACAAGAATGAAGAACTGGACAAACTGAAAGAGGAATATAACCGAGTAAATACGAAACCCGACTCAAAGGAATCTGTAGATGTAGCTAAACTTCAACAAGAATTAGCTATGAGGTCCCTGGAACTTGAAGAAAAGGACCAAGAGATCAGTCGTTTGACTAAGGAACTACAAGTAAAGACGCAGAACTTACAAAAGCTTGTCAACACAGAACTGTGGAGCAAAAATAAAGAAATTGCCAAGTTACATAATTACATGACAGCGTCTCAGTTTGGCGAAAAGAACCGCAACAAGCTTGATACGGACGAAAATGCAGGCTCCCAATTAAACGCCTTAATAAAGGAGCTCAACGAAATAGGCGTCCAAGTAACATTTATGAACAACATTATACAATTGAATTACGTCAACTCTGATAAGCCAGTCGACGTTACGACGATGACCAACTACATACAAAAGCTTATGACCCAGAAAAATGAATTGGAAAAAGAAGTCGACTACTTGAAGTGGCTGAAACTCGTTTCTAAGCCTGAAAACAGCGCTGAAGTCGAAGCCTGTGATTCTACTACCGATAAGCAATACTGCGAACTTTTAAGGACGCATTTGAAGGAGCTCGTCAAGTTTATGAAAGAAATGTTGAGAAGTACGGATCAAACTGCGAATATTCACAGCAAGCAGAATAAAATTGTATTCGATGTACTTATGAATTCGAAGATTTTGTCGGACGACTTTATGAATGCCTTAGACGGAATGTCGATTCACGACAGTGGCGTTACTTTTGAAAGAGATGATTATATTGAGGGATCCGTTAGGAAGAGCAAATCCGAAAACTTTATTGATTCGAAACACCAGCTTTCAACTCCTTCGGATTCGGAAACGTTCTCGGAGCCTGACAGAGTAGTTTCATTGGCAAGAATGGGACTGCCGGATATTAAACAGAAATCCGTCGTTAGGCCAAGACCTTCAAAGTTTATAAAAACTTTTAGCGATTCTGAGGACTCCATTGATTATCAACCCTCCCACAAGACTTATCAGAGTGATGTCAGCGACTTTGACGCTACCCGACAGATTCTTGAACTGAAGGAAATAAACAACTTTTTATACATTGAGTTGAGCGTTTTAAGAAATGAACTGGCCAAAACTTCATACAACGATGTAAGTTTCTTTCGACTTTTTTTATTAGATTTGATTATTTTGTAGTTTTAACTTAATGGTTATATTTATTGTTGCAGGTAATTAACAACAAGCTATCGTCACTGCTTACTAAACTTGAAAGTTCACGGACATTTTGTGAAAAACTGCAAAATCCACTGGAAAAGAAGACTCACGAATGTCACCAGTTAAAGAAAGAAAGTAAGCAAAACAGCGTCCGTAAAGTGCAATTAGAAAGAAAAATGTTAGATTTAGAAAATAGGGCTCTCGATATTGCAAGACAAAAAGCAGATGTATTACAGTACAAAGAAAACATAGAAAAAAAGACTGCTGAGATGCTGTACACGTTAAATAAGGAAACCGAAGTTGTAAGTTGAACTCGTTGCAAATAAAATTGTTTGTGTTGATTTGATATAATTACTAAAATATTAAATTTCTTTAACAGTTACGAGCAAAGATAAAGAAATTGGAAGATGAAAGAGAAGAAGCAAATGCAATAATTCTAAGACTGACAAGAGAGTTGGATCATCTTACACTGACTCACAGTCAAATTTTAGTTGAAAATACGAAACTGACCAACGATAAACTTCGGTTGGAACAAGAAGTAAGGAAATCAGAAAATCGTTACGACGTAACAGTACGAACCCTCCAAGATAAATTCCGCAAAGAAGTACGTAAAAGTTCAATTATTTACCTTATTAAATCAAAAGGAAAGATTTCAAATGTTTAATAAAAAAATTTATTTAGGTAACTGATTTAAATCAGATCAACGAATCACATCGAACAAGACTGCAAGAACTCGAAGCAACTAACAAGGAACTCCAAAGGCACGTAGTAGTTTGCGAAGCCAGTGATTCCGCGCCAAGTTCCAGTGGAATCTCATCCATTCCACCGGACGTTGCAGCAAAACCAATCTGCGACGATATCATTAACGAATATCACGCGTACAATGTCAGTAAAAAGATGTTTATTCATAAAAAGTACCAAATTTTTTTCTTTTCAAAGTATTGATTAACCTTGATGTTATCCTGCAGGGCTCTCAGTACTGGTTGCCGATAACTTACCCTGCGTCGAGCGGTCGCAGTAAGTCGAGTTGCTCTCCTGATCTCGGCATTGAAAGCGACGCGGCTGTGTCATCGACCAGACCATTAAAAGATACATTGAAAATCACCGAATCAATGACCAACCTTTTGAGCGACGACGACAACTGTAATAACAACCCAGGACTCCGAGACACTGACGGTGATAGCCCGCTACCTATAGAAGGTGATTTTTTCCATATATGATATATTGTAAAATTAAATTGACGCACCTTATCTCAAAAGTACAAACGTATTACTTTATTGTTTATTATGTTTCTATTTGTAGGTGGGCTTTTATACTATAGTATGTATCAAAATATCAATTGATTATTTATAAGCTTGTGGCAAGCGAATTTTGTAGCAAATAATACATGTAGCAATTTTCATAGCATTGTTTTTACTTGCTATGTTTTCATGATGCTCTTTTAAATTATAGTACTATTCACGCTATAACTGTCGTGCACCGTCGCATGGATGTTGTACAAATAATATTTTAAATGTTCTTTTAAGATGTATGTTCTAAGGATAACTTTGCGGTTTAATAAAAATAAATTAGTCAACAATTTATTTTCACAAAATAATAAGTTGAGAATAATTGTTTAGAGCCATGAGAATGCAAAATAACCGCAAAATTATCAAAATGTATTCAATCAATTATTCACTTGCATTGTATATTTTGTAATGTGCGAGATCTGTCGTACTTTATTACATTAAATTATCTTGATCATCATTAACAAAAGTACGCGTATTTAGAAAGATAATTTTTATTTACATAAAGTAGTTTTTATATCTTTCATTTGCGCGTACTTTGTCATTTTTTAAATTTCAGATATAGAACCAGTAATTTTCTAATAATCATCATATTTCAACTATTTTTCATACAGCTAAACATTTTATAGTATAAATCTGCAGCTTGGCTATGCAATGTTCAATGTTTAATCAAATAGTGAACATCAGAGTAATGCAATGACTTTAAAATTTTGTTTGTTTCAGCAGATATTTTATAATAAATAATAGCATGTTAAATTTTTCCAAGAAACAAATACTATAAATTTTGTATTGTTAAGTCATTGCAATACTTTGATTATTGGTGTAAAACTTATTTTTTATTACATAATACTAATAATCATTCTGTTTTGCACAGGTCTCGATGAAGTTCAAGCATTAAAACAAGAAAACGTCGCTTTGAAGAAAAGGTTGATGAAGACCAGGAGAGCTCTCGAAGACACGTTCCAGCATCTGTCGGCATCGAATAAAAATAAGAAGAGTGTTGAAAAGGCAATCACAAAGCAACTTTTGATTACGAAAAGTATACTTAAGAAAACTAGAAATTTCGAAGATGCACATTACGAAAATTAATATTCTCGAAATGCAAAAGCGTGATGTATTTTTTACGACGACCAACGCAAGCGAATCTTAAAACGCATTTGGCGTTACAAACACTTACCATTGGGTATTATTGCTGATTTGTATTTACTCGATTATATCGTTCTTAAGTTTAGTTTTGTGTCCCCAGTATAGTAGATTATATTTCCATGTTTATTGACATGGCTAAAAAGTGAACTTGTTACACGTACAACTTTCTCAACGTCGAAAATTTAATATTCTTATATTATATAAAAGTCCTATTTTTACAAAAGATAAATTTTTTCTAAAGCAGAGAAAAAAAAATTTATATTGTTACGATAATAATAGGCATTTAAATACAAAGTTGTACATTGCGAAATTTGTACATATTTACAGAAATTAAGAAATTGTTACTGTACTTTTTAGCATACATTTTGGTTTGTTTTTTTCTACTTTTTGCAGACCTTAACTTCATGGTTTTCCATGTTTGTTAAATAAGTCTGACTGGTACGTGTTTACTTTCTAAAGCACTTTATACAAAGATCTTTCAGTTTGTACATAATTTACAAATCACAAAACAGCGCATCTGTATATAAACCATCAATAAAGTGCCATTCATTCTTGAATTGTATCTTTTAAATTGCAGCGTTACTTATTTAGAAACCTTACCTTTAATTTCTAGGGAATGGAAACCTTATTTTAAGATTTTTATCTACTTTATATACTTTAAAATCAATACATTTTTATTTACCTGCATAAAAGAAAAAGTGTTTTTGCAAGTACTTTATTATTAATGGAATAAAATATGAAAACAGTTTTATTTCAATTACAATTATAAGCTACTTTTATTTTAAATGTTTGTGCAAAGTCCACAAATTATATAACTGGTAAATTCAAGGCCAAATGAATAAGGTGTAGATGGGATAAAATTTCATATATTTAAAAAAACAGTTCTTGATTATGATAAATCTTTATTATCACTTGATGACTAGATAATATAAAGATCCGTAATAACTGATTTCGGTCAAAACACGAATAGCGCATTTTATTAACGTTCGCATTCATTTACAAGACGTTTTTATGAGAATTGTAATGAACATTTTGATTCGTTGACTACATACTCTTTCATAGTTGTCCGCTCTGCTTTACGCTTTTTATTACACGATCTTATTATTCGATAATTTTCAATTGAATGCTTTCATATTTTTGTGTACACTTTTGCTCGCAAGATAAATCGCACAGATTTTTAAATGCTTTTCACAACTGAAACGCGACCTGCAGATTTTTATGCTCCGTATTAAATAATAACGTTGCGAATATGAAATGGTCTTATTCTTAACTGATGAGTTTTAAATACATTGAAAAGCGTTTAAAGCGTATCGTTACCTATTTGCCTTTAATTTATTATACATGACACAAGTTCTTTTTTTTTTCACGAATAAGTTGTAAGTGAAATAAAGCCTTTTTAAATTAGCACAATAATGCACTACTTGTTACAGCTTTCAATATTACTCGTGTTTGTTGTCAATCAAAATCGTTTGAAATTATACTGAATTTTAACAGACTTTATTAACATTATAGTGTGCGTTTTGAATCCTTATTTCTTGAATCGCAATAATAAACTCTAGATCGAATTATTTACAGGTGAAACAAGACCTTGAAGGCCTTACAAATCACTTAAAGTTAAATCATTCACAATTTTATGTACGTATAACTTACAAATTTTTTTTATTACGTTTACACTACATACGTGGGCCTGTTTAGATTTAATCTTGGCAATATTGTATTCGAAAATGCGATTACATTTTTTTTTAATAATATAAATTCATTTGAACGATAATAAACAATGTATATATTACGGTGTGTCGAATTTCTAAATTAAAAATTTGCTCGGCAACAAAAAATTGCACCAAATTTTACTTAAACATCAAAAAAAGAAAACAATAAATTAATAAACTTTGTACGTTGATCGTTAAAAATCTTAAAATAAAAACATATATTTACAAGTCTTTTCCCGACATCGATGACGTGCCTTGCCAAATTAAAAACGCGCATCGAAGCCGACGCCGATGTACTCGATGCGTTCGCTGCCGCCGCAATTAGTTTTCGAAGAAAACGTCGAACTCGTTGCGTTGCAATGCAATCGCACCGACTGCGCCGTCGACATAATTAAAGTAATGTGCGTCGCGTCAATAATATCTCCAAATACATACTTGAAATCACTAATTGTCTTCCTTTTTTTTCTGTCTTCAACTCGCGTACTTGCATACTTTTTCAAACATTGTGCATTCAATTTTCTCCGCGACCCGTTCGAGCCGGAACTCGAGCGTTCCCGTCTCGCCGAAACTCGGCAATTCCGAAATCGAACCCCGATAATCCCCCGGCCGAGGGAAACGCTTGAATTCCAGCCCAGGCGAGTCCGACGATTGAGCGTAAAGACGCGTGTACAATGACAAAGATAGCAGAAGGGACGGCGTCAAAAATTATCCTTCCTCTACTTGCGCTTTTTCCGTGACCTCCTCTCATACAATATTATGCGGGAGAATTGACATCGATTGAGACTCGCAAGAGCGAAGCTATTACAGCGGTTAGCTTAGTGTGTGCGATCCGCGACGCGGTGCGCGGGGCTCTTCCTCTTCTGTACGTCGATTCTTAAAAGCGCACTCGGGGGTGGTGGTGGGGAGGTGTGAAATCGTGTGTGTGTGCGTGTGGGTCGTCGGGCTATTCAGTATAATGTATTTACAGCGAGGAGGAAGCGAGAGTTCGCGGCGCGAGAGTGGGTCCGTCTTCTTTTTCGTCTACATAATATACGACCGACCGAAAAAAATAATTCTCTTCCTCTCCTTTTTTTTTTATACCCGTGTGCACACCTGTGGACGCTCGGAAGGTGGCACACGCGACGGTCGAAAAAGCGCGCCGTTGCCCTTGTCTCGCCTCGGTACGTTCTCGAAAACTAGATTTATGTATATATATTTATATATATATATTTATATATTTATATTTTCGCATGTATAACACTCAGTGGAATTATGCACAAAGATACGCTTTTCCCTCGGACTATATACTCTTAAAATTCGATCGGCTCCTCACTTTCTATTATTAGATTAACTGGTAATCGCGGTATGTACAGGTGATTAAATTACACGGTGTATGTATAAACTAAACGCACGTGTGCCTTAGAAAAGGGAAGGGGGGAGAGGAGCTCTCTGCGAGCGACGAGCCAAGTTTTAATCCCTCCGACGTACGGAGTAATCAACCGCTGCCTCTTTTCGGATGCGCCGCGAGAGCTTGCGGAGAGGAAAGCTGACGGTTTTTCGAGGGTGTTAATTAGGAGAATCCGCGGCCTTTCCGTTTTTACGGCGGATCGCTTCTTACTTTCGCCGGTGAAAACGGAGGTGTTCGCTATTTAGAGTTCGTGGTGGGTGAAGATCGAGGTGGTTTGTCGGTCGAGGAATCGAGTAGTTCATTGGTGGAAAATATTGAAGTTAAAATTTGGCGACGGATCGAAAATCTATATAGATTCTTTCTAGTAAACTTTAGTAATTTTTCCATGCATTTCCAGTCTCAAGATATTTCAACTGCCAACTTTTCTCCGCTCACTCTTCCTCCGTTAACCCCAAAAACAAATCCGAAACTCTCTCACCCACCTGGCCAATCGAACCAAAAACTCCCCGTGACAAATCACCCCATCCTCCTCGGCAACCACCAGCCTCCTCGGAAAAAACGCCGTTCTCAAGAGGGTGGGCATCGCTCGCTTATCCTAGAATTTATTTACAACAAGAAGTTGACCTCCTCGGTTGGGGGGGGGGAGAGTACGACTAGTGCCTAGCGGGGGGGTTAAGAGTGCCAGAGGGCGAGCCTGCAGGGTATTCTGAGCGGTTCCTGCGTCGCTTTCTGGGGCTATGTGGCGTAGTGCGGATGGTGCGGGTGGTGCGGGTGGGTGTGGGGGGGCGGCTCGCCGAGCCACGAGTCCGGCGACGGGGGAAAGTCGGGGTAGCCGGCCGCGCCCCCACCGCCGCCGCTGCCGCCCCCGCCTCCGGTGCCTCCACCGCCGCCACCGCCGCCGCCGCCGCCGCCGCCGCCGCCGCTGGATTCGTTGCTCAGGTCCGAGGCTGGTCCTCCCACCATTCCGCCGGGGCCACCTGCCGATGCGGGACAAAGTGCGTTAGACAAGAGCTGGAGGGTGGTTTCGGGGTGGCTGGGAGAGGTTGGCGGTGGGGAAGAGATGGATTAGTTGCGGGAAGTTGGAGGGCTTTTTTTTTGGAGGCGAAGGAAAGCTTTGGGGAGAAGACTTGGCGAGGCGGGCTCGAAGGAGATTTGGGAGAAGAGCTGAGATGAATGTTGGATTCAACAATTGGGCCCTTTGTAATTAATACGGGGACAAACTTGTATTATTCTTAAAAATGACTGTACTAAATTAATTGTATTAGTAAAACATTATAGTTTTAATTATTACAATTATTAAAAAAAAACAAATATGAATAAATATTTTATTGTTAATTCTTAGGAACTGTCAAAAGTCCATTCAAAATAAAGTATTAGAAGATAATAACGAAGAAAAAAATATCTTTTTTAACGTAATTTACAAACGTATCCTGTCGATTAGAACCAAAATAAAACTTTCTTCCTTACTGACCACTTTGCTCATTCCAAAACTTTAATCCGAGCTTACCACAAAATCAAAAGCCCATCAGCCATCTCAAAAAATCTCTCCAAACCCAGGAAGCGCAAAGGAGGCGGTATAATAAAAAAACAAAGAAAGAGGAGCAGCTTCACTCACCGAGGGTCGTGTAGACGGACAGTCCGGCGTCCGGCGGATAGGGGAACTGCGGCGGCAGGGACGGCGATCTCGAGGTGGAGAGGTAGGGGGGCGTCGCCGCGCCGAGGTAGCCGCGCGGCGGTCCGCCACCGCCGCCCCCGCCGCCGCCGCCGCCCGGACTCGCGCCCTCGCCGTCCAGGCCCATGTTCACCACCGTGCCGTAGCTGTCGTTGCTGAGATCTGCGAACGGGAGAAGCGACGAGGGAGATTAGTTTTGGGGGGCTGATTTTGGGAGGGGAAGCCGCGACTGGGTTTTTTTTTGGAAAATTCATTGCTTTTTTAAATTCGAGGTGTAAGGGTTCGTTGTATCATCGTGGCAAAAAATTAGATTGAACGCTGTTAGTAATAAATAAATATAACGCGTCGTTATTTTTTAACATTCATCAAATGTTTAAAAAGGTTTTTAAATTGCAATTATTTGTAAGGTTTAGATTTGTTATTATTTCTTGTAATAAAGAAAAATAACTCAATAAAATAAAGAAGTTTCCTATGCAAAGTTTATATGTCAATTAGATGCTCGCTAGAATGTAGATATGAGTTTATTGAAACGAGTTTATAGATCATCAGCAATATGCTCGCTTGAATTTAGTCAATTACTTTTTTCAGTGTATTACAAGGTAATTCTTTCTCGAGGGAGTATTTACTGCACAGAATAAGATATTACAGTGAAGATTAAAATCTCTTATCGTAAAAGCACATCGTTTTCAATAATTTGGCAACAGACTCTAAAAACCCCTAAAAAATTATCATTCTTCCTCGCAAAATTCAAACCCCACTCCTAAATTACCACCAAACCTTCCACTTCCCGCCGTAAAACTCAATCACCCGCCCAATTTTCCACCCCTTCCCAACCTCGCCCACCGCTTCTAAAAAACCCTCTCTCAACCTCCCCCCGCGGCGCCCCGCCGTCCGAAAAACCTGGCGTACTTAAAATAATGAAGAGCCCGAGAAATTTCCGCGCCGGGCGCGAATCCACTGAATAATCCAGGAGATACTCGGGCGCGCGGCGCATTAACATTGCGGGAGTCATCTGCCGATCGACGCGTCCGATAAGTCGTCGCCGGGGCCGACGCGAGGGGCAGATATTATCTCGCGCCGCGTCGCGCGGCTCGTAAATAAATGGCCCCGAGCGATCGCGTGCCGGCCAAGTGCCCGGAGACTCGCTTTTTTTACGCTAATTCACTAATGCCCGACGCGGGGGAGGAGGAGGAGGAGGCGCGTGGCGTCGCGCTGCTCGATCGTTGTTGCGTAAGTTTGGAGAGAGGCCTCGGAGAGGCTTGGTTGATGGAGCGTGGAAAGTATTGGGTTTGCCGAATTTTCGTTGTTGGGGAGATTGGGATTTTCTCGTTGGCCGGGTTGGTATTAAGTTATTCTGAACTTTGAAGTAAGAAGAATTTTGAGATTTTCTAATCAGAAATAATGTTAAAAGAAACGATTTTTTTAAGAAAAAAAAGAAGGATTTATTAAAGTAAAGTTTTTGAAAGTGTAGTTATAAGCTTTGTACGATAGAAAAACAGTGTTTTTATCCAGAAATATTTGCACTGAGAAGCAGTTTAAATTATTAAAAACAGTAATATTAAATTAATATCAATATCCTTTTCTGACCACGAAAATAATGATACAAAAATGACAAAGATGTCACGCTTCTTAAAGACGAGAATCAAGTAATTTTATAATCATCTCAAATTCGCTAAACACCCACCGTCCGATCAGCGAAAATCTTCAAACTCCGTTTAACCTGCCGCCCGGCCTAATTGCGTATCCACCTCAAACTCCGAAAGAACTCGGTCTCGTTATAAAATATGAATCCCGATCGAAGCCGAGAGTTCCGCGGTGTGCGCGCAATCTTTCCGAAATCTCGGACTCGGCGCAGGCAGTTAGCCGAGCGATCTCCTGAATATTTGAGCGCGCCTCCGCCTGCCCAGAAGCAGCAGCTTCCCTCCCCGACGCTCGACTCCCACCACCTCCTCCTCCTCCTCCTCCGCGGGAAACTTTGCCATTTCCGAGAGGTTCGAGCGGTTTTTGTTTAGCCGCGCGGCGCGCGGATGTGCTTTAATTCACGATCTTCGGGGGGAGGGGGAGGGTTTTTTTTTGTTTACGAGGGGAGCACTGCTTACCGTGATGGCCGAACGAGGAGTCGAGGTCGACCTTGAGCTCGTCTTTGTCGAGCAGCTTATCGTGCCTCGGCGAGTGGCCTCCGCTGCCGCCCTTCATGTTGCGGAAGTAGTGCGACCACCGCGTTCTGCCCGCGTCCTTTTTCAATCTTTTCTCTTTCGCTCTCCTGCGGAAGTGAATGCGGAGTTAGTAGTTGAATTGAATTAGGGAGGCTCGTCGGTGAAAATCACAGATTTTCGAAAAGAAAATTAATATAAGTGTACATTGGGTAAGCCAAGGTGAGTAAAATTTACAAAAATATTTGTAAAAATTACCAATCTAGTCGGTAAAGCGATCATAGACCCCGAGAATGAAAATTTTTACCAACTAGTTTTGTCATTTTTCCCATTCTAGCTTGTAATTTTTAACAATTAGCTTGTAATTTTTTAGTCACTTTGACTTCTTTTCAGTGTATTATATAGGTAACGCGGCAATCATAGAATGGAATGAAAAACAAAAGATTCCGGTGATCATTCATTAACGTTTGTCTTTAAATTAACGATACGTGCATTTGCTATGTTGAAATTTTTACTTGAAAATTTCAAGTAAAAAAAATTCATGTAAAAAAGGAATACTTCATGCAATGAAAAAATATTTAATAATGCATAAAGTATTCTTCTTTTCATGACTTCTTTTTTACTCAAGTAAAATCTAATAATAGTTTAATGTCTACATCCGAACGGTCTCTAATTCCGATGTAAAAATCCCGAAGGTCATCGCGCAAAGAAACCGCATTAAACACAAGCGTCATTCGCGATACTTTCTTAAAAAAAAAAAAAGAAAAACGAGATGCACGCACCTATTCTGAAACCAGACTTGGACGACGCGCATATCCAGCCCGGTGTCCTGCGACAGCTGCTCCCTGACGTGTCTCGCGGGCTTCGGACTGTTGTTGTACGCGAGCTTGAGCGTCTCCAGCTGCTTCGCGGTGATGGTCGTCCTGGGCCGCTTGTTCGGCTGATCCCCGTCGATGCTCCCGCCGTCCGCCAGCTCCTTCGCCTTGGCCTGCTCGTAGTCGGGCTTGCACACGAGCTTGCCCTCCTCCATCAGGTAGAACTCGTCGCCGGTGTCGAGCTGACGGCTGCACATCGCGCACGAGAAGCAGGTCAGGTGGTAAACCAGGTCCTGGGCCCGGCGCACCACCTGCGACGGCGCCAGACCCTGGCCGCAGCCAGCGCACTTTGTGCCGAAGCGCCTGTCACACCAACACAAGGGCAACACATTCGTATTATATTCACACTGGAGGCACCGTCGAAGCGCACAAAGGGGGGGAGGAGGATGGTGCGTTTTTTGCGGGCTTTTTCGGGTGTATTATACCGAGGCGGTTTCGGGGGAGAGGAGTAGGGTTCTAGGATTGTATGTTTCGGTACAAGTGCGAAAAAGGTGAGCCTCGCGCGAGAACGAGGAAAATGACGATCAATTTTCGCACGTGTATCGAACGACATTTTTCGATGTACTATGCGTAAAATAGTTCGGCTTGTAAAATACCAATTTACGCGTATAGCATACCGAAAAATAATAATCTTACTCTATTTTTCGAATTGCGCGCCCACCGAGAAGTGTTCTAAAACAAATAATACCGTCCCTGCAGAAATCTCAATCCAATTTTTAGGTCGTTAATAGGTATTTTGAAATGGAATCATTAAAAATATGCGAAAAAAAGAGAGAAAAATGTCATATTTTTCGCCCAGCAGTAAAACGCGGTTTCCGATCATTTTGAAGCATTTAATGGGTTAAAAAATAGAATAAATTCTGTAATTTTTATTTTTTCGGTATTTCCACGCTTGTTATATTAGCCAGTTTAGATACCTCTAAAAGATCTAATTCATTCATTAAATGCTTCAAAATGACCGGAAAACCTGTTTCATCGCAGCCTAAGAACAAGCCATTTTTTCACGTCCATTCTATGAATTTGAAATTCTACCAGGGGTAATGTCTCCAATGAGACTGCCAGCGACTTGAAATTCCCACCAGAACACTTCCCCTCGCAAAACCAGTTAAGACGCGTATCAAAATTGATGCTTACTTGAAAAAGTCGTCCTTGCAGAATACGTGTCCGTTGCGGGCGTAGCACTTGTCGGTGAGCCTCGCGCCGCAATCCCTGCAGGTGAGGCAGCCGGCGTGCCAGCACCTGCCCATCACCCTCAGCACGTACTTGTCGATTATCGCCTCCTGGCACCCGCCGCACTTCGGTATCGAGGCTGCAACAGAGAGGACACACGGAGGATTAGGAGGCTGAACGGATGTGCGACGTGGTGCAACGTGGCGCCTTTGGGTGGTTATCTTTTTTGATGGACTTGCGATAAGGCGGTATAGTTTTCTGATGATTGATTTCGCTTATCGGAAGTTATAGCGTAGATTCCGCAGACTTTCTATTATTATTTAATAGTGGGAATTTTTTAGTTTGCGCGAACAAAATCGCAGGGTATTGTGCAGAAATTCGTGCATTTTTATATTTTTTAACGGGAAACTGTAAGTATCAATTGAAAACGAGAGGTGGCAGGTAGGAAAAATTCAAAAGCTCTTGTGAAACGAAAGGGGTAAAAGTCATTTCGTTTTTTACATCTGATTTTCAGATATTATCCCACCTTATAAATTTAGATAATCTTTTTTGCGATGCCAGCATGATTTTTCAAGCATCTCGAAAATTGAAGGACCTAATTATTATTAATTTACTGCTACCGTATTGGTCGGATTATCTCGAAAGCACTTAAATCTCTAGAAATTAACAATTCAAAACCAAATAAAATCTAAAGTTTCATGATAGTTTTCCTCGTTGTATCAACAACATCTCGACGAAATAAATTAACGTCTCTCTTCGACGTTATCTACCACAGGAAATAGACAAAAGTACAAAGAACAATGAAAGAGTAGGTTGGAGCGTCTACCGTCTGCCGAGCATTGGTTATCGAAAATTATATCAAACACTTGACACTTTGATAACTAAAATATCGATCTTTGATCTGCTAGATCTGCGGCTCTTGACTGAAATATCTGGATACGACAAATTTATCGTACGACGAATATTCGCCGCGATCGGCCGAATTTTTTTCTTTGGAAAGATCAGATTTTGTGACTTTCTTTCACTCAAAAGTATCCGTCGATTCTTAAAACGCGTTATTTTTATGTAAATCGGTC
Source organism: Ormyrus pomaceus (assembly GCA_900474385.1). Classification (NCBI taxonomy): domain Eukaryota; kingdom Metazoa; phylum Arthropoda; class Insecta; order Hymenoptera; family Ormyridae; genus Ormyrus; species Ormyrus pomaceus. The sequence goes on from UCOM01001469.1 coordinate 27,427, forward strand.
ACTGCACTTATTGACACTGTCTATTATTGTCGAATTTTAGTAACAATATTATCGAATCGGTTCACAACGCAAAATGAAAGTATTTTGTTTCCCTTACGTAACAATTTAAATTGATCTATTTACTTTCTCTCTGAAAATAACCAAGTAACTACTTAGCTGGCTGCTTAAAAAAAAGAAGTTACCTTCCAGTCACCTAATATAGCTGCTAGAAGAATTTGATAACCTTGAAACTAGATACTAGGCACACATACTTTAATCTACTTGAGAGGCGTATTTAGGAAAAAGAACTATGTATATACTGATCAGTAACTCGAGTAACAGCCTTTCAGCCAAATTTGCCGCGGGATTAATAACTTTTACTACAATCCCGCCAAATTTTCCGCCGAAAAAACGACAAAAGACACAACGTCCCATTCACAAACCGCAACAATATCCCTCACTGAATACATCCCTCACCGCTTCGGCCTTGAACTTACAGTAGAGAATATCCGGCAGATTGGCGGGCAGTCCGAGGCCCTCGGCCTTGGCGAGCTCGGCCCTCGGGTGCATGGGCGGTAGCTCGGGGCTGCTCCTGCAGCAGCTGCCCCCGGAGCTTCCCCAGATGCTGCCCCCCGACTCGGGGCTGCTCTGCGGCGTGGGCGGGGGTCCCGTGCCTCCTCGGGACGTGGGGTAGCCGCTGTCCAGCGACGCGCACGACGACCTCGAGAGCTCCCAGCCGATCATGTTACTGCACTTACCGCGGTGGCATGCCAGGCGGCAACTGTTACGAGAGCCGCCGGGGGGGCCGCTCTAGCTTATAACGCGTCGGTGTTATCGCGGGGGCAGCACGCGCGCGACTGACGCCGCGGCGGGCGAGCAACCCCGAGAGAGAGAGAGAGAGAGGAGCGGCGGCGGCGGCAGCAGCACGTGGCGGTGGGCGCAGGGGTGGTGGGGGGGCGCCGGCGGGATTGGTCGGGGCAGGCACCCCCGCGAGGCGGCCCATTGGCGGGCGCCGCCCCCGCGAGGAATCATGGCGCCGGGGCGCCCCCGTCCGCCGGGAGGGAGACACAAAGAGCGCCGGCCGGGATGAGCCCAAGAGAGGGACAGGGTTTTCAGGCCCTTTTTAGCGCCGGGCTTTAAAGGCGGGAGGGAGGACGTCGAGGATGACTGATGGACGCGGTGATGTAAGCGCGCCCGATACAATGTAGTTTCGTTTTCGAGTGGGAAAAATTCGCGGTGATATAGCGCGATAGCGGTGAAAATTTCTGATGCGATCGATAAAAAAGAGGAGAGGAGCTCTGCTTGGCGCGCTATCTATATATCGCGAGGCTTATCGGCGACTTTCTTGCGCATTTTTTTTTCGCGGCTCGGCTCTGCACGTGCTGTCGTCGTTTGCGGGTCAGGCTTCGTTCAAGGACTCGCGGTTCGAAGACTCGCGTTTTTACAGTTTGAGTCGGTGGGATGGGGTGTGGATCAATTTTTTTGTGTATTCCGCGGATGTGCATGCGCAAATTAAGCTCAGTAATTTGAAAGTGAAGGGTGTAATTCTAAAAAGCCTTGTTCTCTTCTTCAGAATTTATTGTTCGAAATCGCCAAGTTTAATGTCACTCGCAGCTTAACGAGATCGCGACACGTTTTCCAAAGGGCGGGCTTTAATCGAATAAAATTCAAGGGAATGACTTATCTCAGCCCAGCACGATCGACAAAAAAAGCGTTTCATTCCCATTCTTCGTAAGCGCGAAATGAAAAATTTCCCGAGCCCGCCTCAATTTAGCCGAGGCGAAGCAGACCTTGAAAGCGAGAGAGAGAGAGAGAGCTTGCAGCCCCCGACAATAATATCGGAGAGAGCTGCTCTCTCGGCGCGAATTCCCAAGCTGCTTTTTGTACATTAGGCCAAAGAATTCAAAAGGCGCAGAGAGCCGCGAGATAATGTCGGTTATACGGCAAAATGGACGCGCGCAAAAAGGCAGAGGCAACGGAAAAAACGACGAGGCGGTGTGCGGAGATATTGAAAAAAAGTCGCGCCGCCGCCATTTTATAATCTTAGCCGCGCGGCATCGTTTCAGCGCGTTCGCTGATACTCCCACGGAGAGAGAGAGAATCCCCCTTCGTCTTGCTCCTCGCAGCGCCGAGCGACGGCTGCTTTTACGACGCGCTTTCTCTCTCTCTCTCTCTGCGGCTTCCTCCTCCCGCGGCGGCGGGGGGATGAAACGCTCGTACTAATTAAAGCACGCTCGGGAGGGGTCTTTGATCGCCGGGGGTTTTAATTGAAAGTAAATTTCACCGTTTCGAGCCGCGATTGCGATCTTTTATTTATAAGGAGAGGAGTTTATATGCGTCTTTCGTTGCGAGCGGCGAGAAATTCTGATTTTAAATGTTTCTCGATCGCGTCAACGACGCTTAATTTTTCGAAACTCGCAAGCTCCTAATCCGCCTTTTTCACCAGCCACCGAATCCTTGCATATCCAATCCAGCGCTCGTTAAAAACTCACGCCCGACGCGCCGTCAATTTTTCAGTCTCTCGAGCCTCGTCCCCGGAAGACGAATATTCCGCAGCGCGGCCCGCGCACAATAAGAAAATATTTTTCCGGCGGCGTTGTCTACATCGAGTCTCCCTCCGGGGGGGGCTTCCTTTTGCTCGTCGGCCATTTTCACTTTTCGCTCTCCGCCGCGCGGGTTTTCGCTCCTGCTATTTTCACTTTTTACGGCTGCCGCCGCCGTCGCTTCGTATTCTTCTGCTCCACATTTGCTTGCCGCGCGGCTTCCTTTTCCTCGTCTTTTTGCTCGTCTGCCGCGAGTTATATGCCGGCGTCTTCTGTTACTCGGGCGGCTGGTTTATATTTTGCCTTTTTATCGGGCTTATTTGCTTTCCTTTTTTTCGCCGGGGCGCGGAAATAAAGGAGCAATCATCCGACGGGGAGTTTTATGCTTTTCTTCTCGATGGTAATTCAATACTGTTATTTATCTATACTTAAATGTTATACTTTTTTAGATTAATTTCGTAATTACTTTTAAGCATCTAGTATACTTCCAAACCTAAGTGGAAAAACCTGCCAAACTGCCTTCCTCCTCCCGAAATCTCCGCCCCAAAAAGGTCAAAATCGCGATCGAACACCCGAAAAAAGGGGTGAAAAAAACCAATGAATTTCCGACGAGTTCGTCGCGGCTCTCTCGGCGAATAAAAGTCAATTTAAATATCCACATATCATCCGCCGGCCGGGATACCCATCCACCCTTCCGCCTCCCCGCGCGCCGGGCAAAATACAAACAGCACAGCGCTCGGGCAAAAAGCGCAGGTCGAAATCGCGCGCGGCGCAAGTCTCGCCTTACGCTCTCGGCGCGGCTCTCGCTCGTAAATCACGGCGCGGCGCGGCCCCCCGTGCGACGTATATACACGCATATCGAACGGATTCAAAGGCGCGCTTTACCCCATTTACGCATATGGTTTCGGAAGAGGCCCGGGCTCGCGCGCCGCGCCGAAAATTAATATTCCACGCTGCGCAAGTCGGCCGGGCGCGAGAGGCCCCCCCGCGGCTCGGGAAATAGATTTTTCATGCCCCGCGCGCAGTTTTGCCGTTTAGCCGGGCTGTGTACATAAATTTCGGCGGAGAAAAGCGGAGATGTGCATGCATATATGAGGCTGACGAGCGGGCTGCTTTTTGTCGGGGGGGAGAGAGGAGGGCAAGGGTCTGGTTTTGATGATTTCGTCGAATTATGTACGCCGTTTTACGTTGGGCTGGTCTCGATTCGGATTGGATACGGCTCGGTGTAACTCATTTTGTAAATGGATTTTGATTTTTAGCGCGATCATTTTGGGGATCGGTTTTTTAGTGCGGCTATTTGATGGATATTTTAAATGACGTCTATATTAGAGGTATTGGGGTAAATACATATTACAAAATGTGGCATTGAGCTTGCAGTAATATTTTGATATTTCGTACAGTAAGTAAACATGCCAACTAATATTTTGGTTTTTAAATCAACTGTGATTCGAAAAAGGAATAGATTAAGAAATCCCTTTTATATTTCTCTCCCATTTAAAGCAACATAAATCGCTAATACTTAATATGTATAATTATAAATGCTTTACCTTTCTATAATCTAGTAGAACAATACGAAGACCCCGATAAAATCGTAACAGTGAAAAACCTAGCTAACAAAATGAATGTCCAAAATTTTCTCTTCCCCCCACACCTTGCAAAACGCCGCTAAAAACTGTTCCACCTCCAAAGCGGGCCACTCGCTCATCCAGCAGTCCCGGCAAGCGCAGCGAAACAAAGCCTCCCAACTCGGTCCACCGCCCTCCCGCAGAAAACCGCTTCGCGCATTGAAACCCGATCGCATAGCGATAACCGGCGCGTCCTCTAAAAAAAAAGGAAAAAAAAATACACAGAACTCTGCTCGCCTCCTCTCTCGCACAAAGCGCCCAAAGTCAGCATCAGCGCGCTCGGCTTTCTCTCCCGTCTTGCTGGCAAAGAAGAGAGAAGGAGAGAGGGGCTTTTGTTGCTCCTGGCATTGATTACTCGACAGAGAGAGAGAGAGAGAGAGAGAGAGAGAAAGAGAGCCTGGACGAAGGTGCCGGCGACGCAGATGGTGGCATTGTTCTAGCGGTGCGCGCGTATATACGCGCATCGACGCCGGGAATCGGCGACGTCGAATCCGAGCGGAAAAAGGGAAGGACGGGAGGACGACGCGAGACGAAGCGCGACGCGTGGGTGTGCCGTCACGCGACGACGCCCCACCCCGCCGCGCTTTTCCGCACCCCACCGTCCTGTATATATGTGGTAGGCGCCGACGTTAGCGCTGCTGTTAGGAAATTTGTCGGTTTTTTTTTTCTTTTTTTTTTCAGAAATGCCTCGGTGAAAGTGACTATCTGCGATGAGAGGACGGGGATTAGGGCTGGTGATGATGGAGTTTGTAAGGGGAATATGGAAGTTTGTCCGAGGTCTTTCTTGGATCGATCGAAATCGGAATGTTGCCTAAAACTGAAGATTGTTTAATCTTTGAAAATAATACGGTAAAGTAGCGTGGATACAATACATAAACAATTTTGATCTGAAAAGTAAGCAAATCTTAAAATTCTTACAGAGTCGACAAACTAAGGTCACAAAATCGGATTCAGCAGATCAAAACAAAAACGTATACAACGCACTAATTACTCCTAATTCATTCTTTTTTCTCAATCTTAATAGACCGTACCTGCACCCAGCCCCAACCAAAGAACGAGGCGCGTCTCCTCGTCAAATCACCATCCCAGCTCTCTCTCTCTCGTCCATCCTAATACCTCCCTCCCGAATCAATCGTCCGCCGCTCGGCTCTCCTCGGACGTGGCGCTCGACCCTCCTCGAGAGCCCGGCGCATCCACCCTCCGCCGGTCGAATATAATCGTGCGCATATCCCCGAGCCAGGGGCGGCCCCGGGACAATGACAGGTCCCACTCATTGTCGGGGGCACCCCGCGCGGTGTTTATCGCCCGGGCCGACGGGAGGGGTGCAGCGCGCGCTCGTGCCAGTACAGACATTTCTCTTCGGCTAAATTGATTACGGGGCCGCGGGGAATCGGGGGAAAATCCGATGGCCGCGGACGCGGAGCCCAAAAATTTACTGCCGCGCCTTTCTTCCCCGGCGGTGGATGCAGGCAGCGCTCGCTTTTTTTTTTGACGGAGATTCCGGCCGACGGACCGAGGCTGCGAGCGACTTGTTTGCATGCGCGACTGTTTTTTTTTTGTTTTCGTTCTTTTTTTTTGCGGCTAATTGGCGCAGGGAGAGAGCGATGGCGTGTGGAAACGAGGTTTTTGGGGTTTACGAGGGAATAAAGGTTTTTTTTGCGGACGGAGAGCGGACGGGAAACTGGTTGGGAGTCGCGGGGGTGATTTTACGCGACTGTAAATGTTTACGGTTTATTTTGGCGGTGGAAAATTATTTATAAACGCGGCTTTCGTCGACCTATTTTTTTAATTCGAAAAAAAACCTGTATTTACGATGACAAAACTGATGACTTTGTAAAGTTTCCGTTTATGGGTGTTCAAAATCTGTACCTTTTCTCTCTCTGTCACCGGAGCCGCAATATGTTCCACACCACAGAAGGACCCATAGCAGCTCTTCCGCCGCTCTCTCATTGAAAAGACAAAATTTAAAGCTCCGCGTAACAGAAACCGCCGCGCAGCTCGTACCTGTATAATAAATCGAAACGTTTTTCCAGCGAATTGAGAATCGGGAAAAAGGACAAAACGCCCGACTCTCTCTCTCTGTCCGCGAGCACCACATATGCCGCAGGTGCCCATAAAGCATCGGAACAAGAGAAGAAGCGCGCCGCGGCGGAGAGAGGAGACGCCGGGGCGATAACCATAAAATAAATCGACGCGCGCGCGCCTAACCAATCGCATTAATAAATGCCGAATGCTCTTCCGAGCGATAAAACGAAGCGGCGACGGACACCCCCCGGCGACATTTGGCCCGAAAAAGTGCGCTCGGGAAAAGGAGCGCGGGGAACTGTGCAAACAAGTAGAAAATGCGAACAATGTGCCCGCGGAGCTGGCTAATATGCAGGCGCACACGCCAAGCCGAGCTGCCGACGGAGTCGGGGACGTAGGCGAGGGTCGTTGTTAAAAAAAAAAATAACTAACACAAAAAAGAGCCAACCCGCGATGCTCGCCCGGACGCGAATCGCGGAATCGGCCGGCCGAGGAGGGACTGTACGGGGTTATTGTATATGCAGCGGTGCGGTTCGATGGGGATTGATGCGAGCTTTTTGGATTGGGCGTTGGGCTTTTTTGGGAGAGGAGAGCGAGGGTTGACGGGTGGATGGAGTTGGCGATGGGCTGTTTTAGGTGATTAGAAACAATTGATATGGGGTAAGTGATGAAGGTATAAAGTATTTTTAATTGTATAATAGTATTGAAAAGTAACTATTCAATTACGGATCAAGTCGAGATAAGTTGATGCTGAATGTTTGGGAAGTCTTTAAAGGCAGTAATAGTAATATATTTTTAAACATCTAAAATATTATTAAAAATTGATACTGTTAGAATAAAAAGCTATTAAATCATAAGTAAATTATAACAAAAATAATAAATAAAAAAATGTCTAAACCCATATTTGCTTTTAGAGCCTTTATTTTTCTATTAGACGCTATACTTGCTTTTTATTAATGCCATTAAAATGATATTTAGGTTAATAACGTACAGCTGGCTCAGCCACTCCGCCTTTTAACCTAAATATAATTATTACGTATAAATAATACTTATAATAATTATCAAAACGCACAGCATCCTTTCTACCTCAATCCTGTCTACCTGTTACCATTAAAAAAAGAACTCCCTCCCTTCCAACGCTCGTATTTTGCACCCCCGAAGCTGTACCAGTTTGCACAGTGCACCTGTGCAATCCATCCTCATCCTCGCGCCGACAAAAGCGCTGCGCCCCGCGCCAACGGGCCAGCTTTTAGCCCCGGCGGAGAGAAAGGCGAAAAGGCGCGGAGTCGCGGCTCGGTACAAGTTTCGGGGCCTCGGAGAGTGCAAACAGGCCGGAACGAAGTCGGCTCCGGACGATTTGCGCGCGCGCGACTGAGGGGTGGCTGCGCGCACATTATGCATGCACGACGCCGCCCATCGCGAGAGAGAGAGTCGCGCATATGGGGACATTAGCTAGCCCATTACCCGCTTTATATTCCCCGGCAGCCCAGGCTTAGCCCGGCAGCCTTGGGGGAGAGAAGCGACGACTTAACGACGTTCAGAGAGAGAGAGAGAGAGAGGAGATGCGGTATATACAGTTGAATCTGGACGCGCGGGCTGATGAATGTTGATGCTGCGTTTTGTCTTTGTTTGATCGCCGGGGTGAGGAGTTTGAAGTTGGCCGGAGCGGTGCGGTGAGTGGCTCTTTTGTAGTGGAAGGCTCATCTTTTATTCAGTGTTGAATAAGTGAATTTGACGTTACCTGCCTTTCGAAAGCTTAGCGTAATAATTGCCTGTGTTTGCATGATTTGTGGGACGTAAGAATGAATTGTAAAGGTACGCGTTATCCTTGATACAATGTGCGCAAATTTATTCAAACTATCTTTACTGATTTTACGTAAAATATATGGGCATGATGGAATATGCATAATCTAGCACTTAATTTTACCAAACGAGGCAGAATCTGCCTCCCAGGAAAGTTAGAAAGGAGTCTTCGAGGTTTTTGCCTCCTTCTGAAGGTAACAATTCTCAAACAAATGTCTAAATATAATCTTCAAGATAGTTAAATCGTATAGAAAATGTTTAAAGTTCATTATTCATAGCTGTACATTACAATAAAATGTTGATACCTGCATTATAGAAAACCAATACAACACTAAAACTCCAACTCCGCCCTGCCACTATTTTCCCCCAACTTCCCTCCTCCAACTATCTTTCGCGTCGTAGCGTCAACAACCTGAAACTACCCATACTCCATCGTCCCTCCGCAAACTCGCATATCATATCAGAAGCGCATTACCAACAGAGCGGCGCGTCCAATAATTTCGAAAAGAGAGCGCCGCATCGAAAGTTCGTCCGATAAATTCTCGGCGCGCTTAATCACAGGCAGCTCTCTCTCTCTCTCTCTCTCTCCCTCGGCGGGAGAGGCACTTCGCACACAGGCCGTAAGCTCCGCGAGTCGAGTCACGTACGGGCATAAACAGGCCCCGGCATAGCCGCACGACTCTCGAGTGCCGCAGAAAAACAGAGAGAGAGAGAGACAGAGAGAGGGAGCGAGCAGGCGCGGGAGTAAAAACGGGGAGAGAGAGAGAGAGAGAGCTTTATACTCGGCCATGCGTCATTGCAGCGTGCACTCGCCGGAGGCGGCGTTTAGCGAGTACATTAAGAAAATTGCGCCGAGCCCCCCCCCCCCCCCCTACGGCAGAGAGGCCTGCCTCGGATGTATATACTGTCGCCCGGGAAGGAAACTGGGACGCACCCCAAAGACGGGGGAGAGAGCCGCCGGGGGGTCAAGTGAGCTAAGCGGCCCCGATATGTGTGTGCGCAGCGCGCCCGGGGACGAGGTGGCTTTAATCTATTACACGACAAGCGCCAAGTGGCTTCTTGTTACGCGCTCGTTTGCGAGAGGACGCCGGACGTTTAGGATGAGAAGCGAGAGTTTCGTCGCGGAGAGGTGGTACGTTCGTTTTTGGTTCCGATTCGATTTAGGTTGTTTTTGGGTTAGTTCCAGTAAAAATGACACTGGTAATTTGGTAGCAGACTGAGAAATTGTATAAAAATTACTGTAGTCTACTTTAGTAGTAAATATTGCTTGAAAAAAAGTGAAAATACTATACTGTGAATCTTATCAAATTGACGAGAAAATGTGAGAATTTTTATAAATATTTTCTGTTTTTTTTACGAAATTACTACAGACGCATTGTAATTTTTAAAATAATATCAATAGTAAAACCTCAGTTCCCATTAAGCCAAATTTAGATCGACGCACCTTTAATGACTCTTTTATTTCGCCACGTTCATTAAAATCCCTCCCCGTTCCTTCAAACAAAACCTTACCTATATAACAATCCATCATCAAAACCCCCGAAACTGCACTTCCTCCTTCCACCGCCTCACTCAAAACCAAACGTCCCTCACCGCGACTCAATTAACGCGCAATATCCTGCAATCATAAATCACACCGGGCGCACCTAAACAGCTCCGCCGCCGCCGCGAATGAGGCGGCAGCGGCTCTCTCCGTTCCACTCCACGGATCCGCGCCTCGCGCTCGTCCCCGAATCGGAGCCCGAACAAATCCCCGCGAAAACAGCCTCGTAATCCTCCGGGTTTCCTGTCCGTCGGGGGAGGGAGGGCAGATGTGTCTCCGAGTCGTTCAACCCTTACCGTCGTCGCGCGCGGCGAGTATTACTTCCGGCTGGTCGCGCGCGGGCGGCCTTCTTCGGGCAGCTGCCGGCCGCGCGCCCGGAAGCGGCCCCTTTCCTCGGGAGACGTTCCTGTACGGATTCGTTGTCCCTCTCGGGTTTCGGGCCGCCGAGCGACCTTGCCGCGAGGAGGCTCGCGGAGATGATCGAGGCTCGGTTTTCCTTCGCGCCCCGGCTACGTTTAGCGGCTGTCATTGATCGGGAGAAGCCGCTGCTTCGGTTTTTCGTGGTTTCCGAGAGCGGTTGACTGGTGGCGGAGTTAAGTGGAATGGATCGGACGGTTTGGGGTAATGGGATAGTCCTTCGAGGAAGAGTTTACTTGGGTGCTTTGTCGGGTGGAAGCTCGGGGATTCGTTACGCTTTACTTGTCGACGCTTAAGTTTCGATGTCTTTTTACTTAATCCCCATTATGTGGAGAAGCTGGTTCGACGTCTTTCGAGTTATTGTAGATTAAATTAACACCCAATTATACTTAATTATAAATTATCTGTTTATTAAAAATCTTCCGTTCGCGATTACGTAAATCGTCGATCTACGAGTCACTAAACGTTAAACAAGATCGATCCATCAATACATTAACCCTACTCTTTAAAGTAGAATAAGTGAAATTTTCACTTATTTTGGAAGTGAGTATGGTTTTCACGCATAAATAAGTGATGATGATATTATTTTGAAAATTAAGCACTTGAAAATTCACTTTTTTATAAGTAAAAAATAAGTTTTTATAAGTGAAAATTTTGAATTTTCTCAGCCCTTACATGATTGTCACTTACATAATAAGTGAATATTCACTTATTGCACGTGGAAGACTTTTGACATGGCGAATAAATGCATATACACTTCGAATAAGTGAATTTTCACTCATTCTACTTTAGAGAGTACCAGTGTATCCACCCACCTCGAAACTCCGCCAAAAAAGCACCTTCCCGCAAAAAAGCTCCCAGCGCCTAGTGCGACCTGGTTCCCAAGCCGCGGCGCCGAGCCTCTCGAAACTTAAGCTCAGAATTGAATTCTCACACTACGTCACTGTCGGGCGGCGCGTCTCGCGGGACGGATATCGGCCGACGGTCTTCGGGGACGGCTGGGAACGCCGGTGGTGTCCGATGCGCCGGGGACATATTGCCCGGGAGCAGCGGCCCCCGGGTTAGACGTATGTCTCGGGGACGTATTCGCACGCTCATTTGGCCAGACGCCGCGGCGGCGGCGGCGGCTGCGCGTCGTGCGGGGAGATTCGGGGATGTCGCCGAGCTAATTGCCAAGCGGTGGACGCTGCGAGGAGGCGAGGGGGTGGAGGAGTAGCTCTTGCCGATGGTGGTGGGCTCGGTGTTGAGACGAGTGGAGCTGTTTTGGTTTAGTCGGTGGGTCGGGAGGGATGTTTAAGTTATGGAGGGTTTGATTATATGCTTAAGTATTTAAGTGAAGAATTTTTAAACTTATACACTGAGAAAAGTTTAGTAAAGATTACCATACTGCCTAATAAGGCCACCGCAGACTGGCAAAACCAAAAAAATTGCCATGCTTTATAGGAAAATTTACCAAATAATATAGTAAAATTTCTGACATACTTAGGGAATTTTACTGAAAATACAGAAAAAGTAAATAAATAGTAAAATTTCTTACAAAGTATAATAATTTTGTTTGTTTTGACAGTCTGTGGTGGTTTTACTTAGACAGTATGGTAATTTTTACTATATTTCTTCTTTCAGTGTAGGGAGGTTGTATTTTTAAATTTGTATTGTGATTAATGGTGAATAAAGTAGGAAAACGTTGAAATGATAAGTAACGTACCATATAAAAAATAGTGATAAACGAACGGGAATAAACGTTTAACTCGCGCCTTTCACTTTATTGAATTTTGTTATTCTTTAACTTTATTAATGTTTCATTGATTCCTTCAATGATAAAAAGTCAGTTTTCATTAAAAAATAGACCGTTTCGCCTTGAATCACTATTAAACATAATTCGCTCTTAACAACAATTCCACACCGCACAAAACATTCAACTCCCGCACGCAGATCCCTGACCCGCCTTAACACCCGGCAAACTCCAACCGGAACGACTAAACTTTCAAAAACATCGGCGCCTCGCAAACACACACCCCGCGCGCACGATACGTGAGGCGATCGAGCTTGGCCGGCTTAATCGCGCCCGAGAAATCTCGCCCGTAAACGGATTAACTTGTCCCCGAGTCGCCGGCGGCGGCGGGTTGCTTGTCCTCGAATTTGCGCCCGTTACTTTCGCCGTGGAGAGCCGGCCGGCCCCCGAAGGGCGAGAGAGAGAGAGAGAGAGCTTTGTTTTCCTAAGGGCTGATAGGACACGCCGGAGATCGTATCCGCGCCTAATTGACGAATTATTGGGCCGATGATCGCCGAGAGGCGCTTGTAGGCGCGTGGGATTGAATGTCGGCGCGAGCCTCGGTGTTTGTTTAGAATTAAGGAGTTTGGCTCGGTAATTGTTGATGCTTTAGATTACATTATTTTATTAGGGTTTCAGTCAAGAGGGTATATTGTAAAAGGCTGTGCTTTGCAAATTGTTTTTAAAACGTTTGAAAGATACACGATGTAATTGCTTATTTTATGTATTTATTATTGTTACAGAACAATATATTTCAGAAACTCGATAAGGGCAATAGTCTTGACTCTTCAAATCGATCGACGAAACTTTTTCTTCCATTTTGCACTTGGAATGATATGAATAAATGATTTATTGGGAAAAACTCGTACATTCAAGCATGACATCACTGTTCTGTTTTAAAATAGTTCTGCATATGTAATTTGTTGAGCTCTAATTGATTATTGATTTATCGTCTACGTGCCATTGTATCGGCACCAACTTCTGTGTTTGCACTCGAATAATCGAAAATATATGCACGTTCTACGCAATGCTGTATCTCAATCACAAACAACCGGCTATATATAATGCAACATTCGCTGTTCCTCGATAAAAAAAAAAAGAACCACCCCTCGATCAAAAAAAAAAAAAAATCACTCAACGCGCCAACCCCGCGCCCTAAAAGCCGCGCTCCGACTTCAAAGTCGCAAGACGCAAAATCCCGCAATCCGGCGTAACGACGGCGAATCACCCCCCCATCGCAAGCTCTCTCTCTCTCTCTCTCTCTCTCTCGAAAGAAGAAAAGGCCGCGCGGAGAGGAGAGAAGAGAAGCCAGTCCGAAGAAGAAGCAGCAGCAGCAGCAGCAGCAGCTCCCGGCTGCGGCGGGAAGCTTCTCCGCAGAGCTCTCGGACAATGTCGCGGAGGGAGGAAGGGTTCCGGGGGTCGGGGGTGGGGGGAGGTGCGGGCGTCGCCCC
>UCOM01001470.1:0-40636 GCA_900474385.1 Ormyrus pomaceus
TAAAATGAGCATATAAAAATAAAATAATAATAAAAACGAGATAATAATGGAACAATAAATTAGTTAGGAGGAAGCTAACCGCCAATGACTTGGCAGCGGTTTTTTTTAGGAGATTGGCTGGTGCTTTTTTTTTCTTTTTTTTAGAAAATATCAGAAATTTTGGGCAGTTTTCAATTTTGATTAATTTTCAGCTCGCTTTTAGACTTTTCTAATTGAAACTCCTTTAGGGTGTCCAAATATTTGAATCAGTTTTTTTGTGTTTTTTTTTTATTTTTCTTCCAATCGATAAAAGCAAATGGTATATATTTCTAAATAGACATCGCAATAGTAATAATAGCACTATATTCTTAAAATTTCACCAGGATTTGATTTGCATTACGAGTTATTAGCTAATATTCAAAATGAATCCTCCCACACAAAAGGTCGCATTCGACCGCAACAAGTCAAGTTGGCAGCCACTCGACGGCAAATTTTCACGCATTTTATCCCAAAAGCCTCCCTTTTCAGAGTCCGAAAAGAAGGGAGCAAAAAGTGTCGCATAGGGGTCACTTCAAACTCGCCATTACAGGGCTCGGGATTGAAAAGCCATAGAGCGCAGTTCGGATTCCAAGAAGAGATCGCCTTGCCCGCTCGGGAATATCTCTTTTGCGAAGGGAGAGAAATTTTCTTTTGAAATTCGAGCGGCGAACCGGCGCATCGTGAACTGACCCATTACCGGAGCTGCGTTTATGGCCTCGTATATTTCAAGTTGATTATTATTTTACGGTTAAACTCCCTGTATACCTCTCTGTGCACGTGACCATTGCCGCTTAAGTACCGAAGTATTCGAAAGCCGAATAGGTACGGGTAGTAAAGAATATTGGAGATAAAAAAAATTAGTTAAAATTAATTTGCAAAAAAGAGCAAGGCGAAAGAGGAAATGTAATTTGCGTATCAATTATATTGATTTCTCGCCTAGTCTATCTCCCGACGGTTAGAATTACTTTAAAATTACTTCAAGTAATAAAAACTCAAATTGCCTTCGTGACTTTATATCACTGAAAATTGGAAATTTAATATTCAATATATAGCATCTCTGTATAAAAGTGATAATGCCAGTTTCTCCCTTTAAGTCCTATTTTTCATTTTCCATTTTAAATCACGTCTTTTAAGCTCTCCTCGTCCCGTAATAGTTTCATTTAAAATTCATTTTGCAATGTCTAAAATAGTATTGTAATTACGAATGTCCCCGCAACAATAACTTGCACGATTTTCATATCCGTGACCAACCTAAACTCAAAACAAAAGAAAGCACCCTCAGAAGAGCGCGACATTAACATTACTATCTGCGTCGGGCCGTAGCGAAACGACTTTTCAACCTTTTGCTTTATTCCGTATCAACTTTAGGAAATTGCCTCCTTCCTGACAATTTCCCTCCTTCCGCTTCCTGCTCCCCGTTACTTTTTTTTTTTTTTTTTTTATAAAAGATATTAGAAAAACGGAACGCAGAAACAGAAACATTATGCCAAAGGAGAAAAAGAGTAAGAGTCAAATTTCCGGCCCTTCTTTCCTACCCTTCTCTTCGAGGAGAAAAGGTCCCGACGGCCAAGATTTGGAATCTCGATCCCGCGGATTACCTGTGTCGGAGCTGTTACTTACGTTACGTCCTTGGTGTAATCCCACGAAAGTTGAGGAATAAGCTCGCTAAAATGTATAATTATTATAATGTATGTTTGTTAAATAATAAACAAAATTTAACCCCCGCAAGTGGAGGGAAAGTTGTGTTACTCGCGGGTGAAGTTTTGTCACTAAACACATTAAATTTTCCAAACAATCGGTCGAATTCCATGCTTTGCACCATTGTTCCGAGGGTTGCAATTAACGGCCCAAATCAAAGGTAATTTCAAGGACTTCAAAATTACACCCCAGACACATTTTATGTGTACAATGAACATTCTCCCTTGTAATGATACATGAAGAATTTATGATATTACAAGTATTTGCAACCAAATTTGCCAATGTATAAAAAGTATAAAAAGTATTTCTGAAAATAATTAATTTTTCCAATCGAGTAATCCGATCTGATCAGAATGTCTGCTTTATGTTCTCTTCATTTAAAAGTCTTTTTTATTACTTAATGACATTTTAAAAAGCTCATTGCGCCCCCCAGGTATAAGCAAGTTTCGTCCCAATTAAAACTTTATAGGAAACAAATTGCCCGGAGTATCTCCAACGTAAGTTTCTCGAACAAAAAGTACTATTAAAATTACAGGAATGTCGTTAATCGCTTACTAGTTGCACTGCTGCATATAAATGCAATTTCAATCAATCCCCACTCAACAACAGATTCAAAAACTAGGACGTATGTAAAGCTAGCGTAGCCACTTCATAAGCCCATAATTAAACCATATGCATGTTTTATTGCTAATTTGTTGCTTAAATTAGCAACAAATTATGCCGCCAGTTTCATACTGATATATATATATTTTTATCAGGTCAGGAGATACAGCGAGTTGCCACGATAGGAGTAAGGCCTAATCGGGTAGGGCGTAACAAATTAGCAACAATATATGCATATGGTTTGATTTGGGCCTATGAAGTGGCTACGCTAGCTTAGTATAGGTAAAACTAGGACAGAAAAGACAAACTCTTCAAGGATTAGATTTCGAATGAACCAGATTTTCAGAATGCAATTATTTCAATAATCAAAAGAACTTCCTTGCCAGAAAATCATCGCAGAGAAAAAAATCTAAGCGCGAATTCAATGAAATCCCCCGCAGGGACTGAATCCCAAGGTGATGAAAACGCGCAACTCAATTATCCTTTTTGGGCTCGTCTCTCTCTCTCTCACTCTCGGCAAAGCATCTCCATTTACGATAAAAAAAAAGCCGACACGTCAGCCTGACTGACGTCTTTCAGCCGAGGAAACTAAGCTCTCGTTCCGCGGGCGAGAAATCAAAATTAAGAAAATTCGCGTGCTCCCGCTCGCGAGTTTGCTCGAGACGGCGCCGAGAATGAGGACGTCGGATGCTTTTCCCCGGTTGCCCCCGAGGCTCGCGTGCAAGGCTCCTTTGGAATTTAATAACTGGATGCGTTTCTTTTATTTTGCGGGCTAAGTGAATCAACCTAACTTGTTTAAAGCACAATGCTTTGCCTCCGTTCTAATCTGGCGTCTTCATAAAACAGAGTTGTTAAATATTGTGGAAAATTTTATACTTTTAGTTAAAATAATCAAGTCGTTTATACGTGCAATCTTAATAAGTGGTAAAGCGAGCCTTGATCGAGATTTCCCGATAACCTAGAACTCTACAAATATCGCAAAAATGCGACAGCTATTTCTCTCGAGCGAGCGAACTCCTTTAGCGACAAAAAAAAAGCGAAGCAATAGGCGAGAGCGAAAGACGAAGAAGAAGCTGCCGCAGCAGGAAACTTGGGGAGGCTCAGAATATGAATGTAATTTATCCCGACTGCATAAGGTGATGCGGCTTCCTCTGAGAAGTACACGTTTGAACTCTTCCCGTCCCTATTTAAAAGAATTTTCCGCTCTCTTCATCCTTCTTTATTTCTCGCTGATTTCCCACTCGCGTCTCTGCGCTAAAGAGAAATGAGAATTTTGCCTCTCCCTCTCTCTCTCTCTCTCTCTCCCCCCACCTAATTACCGCTCCGATGCCAGCATCTTCCGTTTCGGTTATATTCCCTTTTTTCGCTCGCCTCTCTCTTGAAGCGCGGCGGTTCCGTCTCGTGCACAAGCAAGGCAGAAGGAGAGGTTGTTAAGAGAAAACGCGGCCGCCCGGCTGAATCAAAGAAATATTATATCATTAATATCTGCCTCGGAATGCAATAGGAAAGAGAGAAAGAGCGAGAGAGAGAGAGAGAGAGAGAGTTTTGCTTGCTTCCTTCCTTCCTTTATCTACGGCGTCGTTCTCTCCCCAGGCTTGCAAAGAAATCGCTTCTTGCCAAGATCTTAATGTTTCCGTCTCTTTCTCCTTCTCGCTTTCGCACGAGAATCGACGCTGCAGCCGTTTTATTGGGTGGCGCTCTCTCTCTCTCTCTCTCTCGCCTTAATGGATGCTTGTGAGAATGTACAAGGCGAGAAGCGCTGATGCTACCGGTTAGAATTATGGAGCCGAGCGCAATCGTAATTGGCACGTATAAATCATTTTCATTTTCAGCGATGTGTATACATGAGCGAGTCTTGTATCCGCCGGAGGTGATATTGCATTATGCTTCTGTGAGTCGAAGAAGTAGTAATTGTGACTAAGTGAATTGTTTTACGGCTTATTGCGCATTTTTATTCGGGTTATCGGGTGACGTTTCGGTTCGAAGAAGCAAGACTTTAAGATATTTGTCTGATAAAGAATATTGATTTTGGCTTTAACTTTTTTCAAGAATGTTATGTAATATTTTGCAACGAAAAATAGAGACGATATGATAACAACATTGTGAATGATGAATTTATTTTTAATTTCTTAATATGTGAGGTTTTCCAATAAAGCTTATGAAAATGTGAGGCAATCCAATTGACCTATAAAATTCTTTCAAAATACAAAGCTCTGCTATTATTGAAAACTATATCATATTATCTTTTCAGATCTTATTAAAATCTGTTCTCATTAAAATCTTACCCTCGTCGATTTGGTATGTTCTTTTAACAAATGTAGACATTTTTAAGAGGATATGTAGAAAGTTTTCTCTCATTAAGCTGTTCAAACAAGGACACGTAAAACAGGGACACCGGCGGTATTTTTACACAGCAATTTTTCGGAGTGATTAATACACAAATTTGAATGGATGCACAGTGGAGTTTGGTTGATGTTCGACGGCTTCGACCACAAATGTCTTGCACAAATCTGTTAAAATTTCCTATTAATTACTTTTTATTAAGTCCAAAAAGAGTCCACTTTAACACAAAAAACTTCAATTTTAAAGAATTAGCTTTGCTGTGGGAAATTCGAGAGAAATTTCGAAAATGTGTAAATAATTTTCTAGAAATCTATGCAATGTGTTTTAAAATAAAATACAATATCTGTTCGGTGGAACAACATATATTTAACTAAATTATCAAGAAAACCATTTTCAAAAGCTTGTCGAATGAGAATTTAAAAAAAAAAAATATTATCTGACAAGTCTTTTCATTAAACAATAAACTATCGTGCGAACCCTTTCTAAAAACACACGTACTCTACATAAAAGCAGTCGCCAAACAAACAAATCCATTACCTTCTCAAACAGCGGCACTCTCTCAAGCAACACAAGAAAAGCTCTATCCCCTCGCTAATATCCCATGAATACACATCGACGCCAGGCTCAGACCATTATAAATTTCCCGAGCGAATAAAACGTCCCAGCATAGAAAAAAAAAAGGAGGAGCAAAGGGCACACAGCCATCTCCCAAGAACAAGGCCGCGCTCCTGAATATATCTCGATAATTCGACTCGGTGGCGCGCTTAATCGTTGTTTACGGCTTATGGGGGGCGGCGCGGCGCGAGCTTAAGTGAAGAATGCACTTAGGGCTAACCCGCAGCTGCGCGCATTATTTCATATTCAAAAAGCCTGCATAATCGAACGCCCGGGCCGATTATACGAGGCCGTGCCGATAAAACGGCGGCGCGCAGCTCTCCTTTTACGTCGCGAGAACCCGCGGCGTTTAGCGCCGATGAGGATAGACGCGCCGATCGGCTTAGGGAGGCGAAATTTCGAGTTTTACGATGAGCGCGCGCCGCTTTTTATTGGGCCCGTTCATTTCGAGGACTTTTAGGACGGATGCGCCCGGGTAATTGCGCGATCAACCTTTTCAGCAGTGGCTTTTATGAGTCGAGCGCGCCGATGTCTTTTACGTGCGTTTAGCTTTGACCCGAGCGGACTGCCAACGGGACGCGATTCTTTGTTTTTATAATCGATTTCGAAAAAGCTCGTGCAAGAATGGATGTGAATAATATAATGGGCAAACTGAGTGTTTTTGATTCAAGTGAAATAATATTGGCGTCAATCGATGGCACGTTTCGATGATGAATTATACTTTTCTTTAAAAGTCAATATACACTGTAAAATCGAATGAAACTTTTTTAAATAAACACAAATTTTTGTAAAAAAGAACACGCTACAAAAGAAATGTTTGCAAGCACGGTTTCATTCACTCGAACTTTTTGAATTTCAAAGCACAGTGTTACGCAGCACGTCGCAATGAGAGTTATTCGCGGAAAGCTTTCTCAAAACAATGCGAGAAAACAGTCGAAATATTTAATCATCGCGCGAAGCCCCTTAAAACTCGTATATATCGCGTTTCACACAGAAGCCTCGCGGAAAATAAACGTAAAAAAAAAGTCGCCTCCTTCTGGAGCTGACTGAAATCGCAGTACACGGCCGAGCGCGGATTGAATATCGCGTTTAATCGAATCGAAAGCGAATCGGATTTCGCGCTGCATCGGCAAATGAAGCTCTCCCGCGCGCCGCTCTCGTTTATATTAATTTCTTTTGCATTTTGACGCGGCGGCCTCGTTGGCTTGACGAATCAAAAACAAAACCGAAAATGCAAAAGGTGGAGCGAGGAGCGAGGATGAGGCAGGGAAAAAAAAAGCGCCCCGAATGACGATTCTCCCCGCGTATATAGGCGACGAGCTCATTCGTACGCCGCTAATCCGCTTTGCCGTCGGGGGTCGCTCGGCTCGCGTTATTAATCGCTCCGAGTCGGCAGCGCGTCATATCCGACAATTGAGGACGAGAGAGAGAGAGAGAGAGAGGGAGATGTTGGTTTGCATCGGTTATTGTTTGCATGCGAGAGAGACTTGAGTGTTTTTTGTTTTCGTTTTGTTGCCGAATGCTGATTAATTCTTTTTAAAAATCGAGGAAATTCCCGAAATTCTGCCCGGGGATTTTTCGAACACATTTTACGCTCATTATTCGCGTTGATAATGAACGGCGCGCGATGTTCGTTTTAAAGTGCGAATTATCTTGGCCGTAAATTTGGAATTTTTCTAAAAGTAATGAGAGAAAGCGAGGCGGCGAAAATAATGTACAAGGATTAAATCTGACGGTGCTTCTCGAAAAAGTCTCAGGTACGCGCTTTTGCTTTTCTGCTGCTTCGAGGGCGAGAAAAGTTTTGCTTTTCAGGAAAAAGGCATTCTTATAAATATCCCTCCCTTTTTAGAGCGGCGGTTATATATTTTGCTGCTTTTTAGGAAGGCGTTGCGTAATTCACTCGTCGATGAGTCTTTAATGGCGGAACGTTACGAGGATCGGGAACATTAGCGTGGAAGTGGGTACTTAAGAATTTTTGGCGCGCGAGTGTTTATCTTTTTCAAGGTTTGCGTCGAAGGGGAGGGTATCTTTGATACTTAATTATTCCGGCGAAATTTAGGTTTCGCGTTACTCGGTTAAATTGTTTTAATGGAGTTGTAACCGCGTAGTTTTCAAAAGTTTTGAATACTTTAACCCAGATAAAGCACTTAAACTTTGCAAGATACTATTTACTTTCGGAAAGAATTTTGTGTGTACGCTTTATTTCGGGGTTGATTTTTTCTTTGTTTTTATAAATTAAATTGACTAAAATAGCAATTTTAATGGTTTATTATTTAAACGGTATAATCAAGTGATTTAATATTAACGAAGTTTACTTGTTTAAGGTACTTTAAAATTTATGCAAGCTCCAGCCATAAAATTTGTAATTTTATGTAGTAATAAATTGAAATATATAATGAATGTTTTAACTTACATTTTGAAGCACTTTTACAGAAACGTATTACCCCGAGCTTTTAATATAAATAATTTAGATTATTCAGCAGATTTACGGTTGTTAATGGACTCAATCTCCTTTTATTCGCAGGTAAAACTCGCTTGAAAGGTGAATAATTGACTCGTTGAAGGAAGACCTAACTCGAAACATCCCTTCAATAAGTTTCCCACGGAAAGATTTTTTCGGCACGTCGGTAAACACGGCGCCAAGTCAGCCGCCAATAGAGACCCTCATCCAAGTCAGATTACACAGCGCTTATTTAAGGGAAAAAGATTGGATCACGCATCTCGCCGATACGTCGCGCGCGCCTTTGCGAAAGTGATTTCGCCGGGACTCTCATCCTTCGAGAGCAGCCTCGCGAATCACACGCTCGAGTACGCCGAAGCGATCCGTCGGATTTTGAGGTTAGCCGAGGAGGAGTCGAGCGCGTAATCTAATATAGCCCGGGAGAGTGCAAATTTAATCGATCCTCGTCGTGCTTGAATTGCGAGCTGCAGAGAGTAGGTAGAGAGAGAGAGAGAGAGAGAGGGAGAGAAGCTGCTGATCTACGAAACGCGCCGGCTCTCTGTGAAATTCGCATCCTACTCCCTGCACCGCACGGGCTATTATTATCGCCGAAGCTGCGCGCGAGAGATGCGTCAAAGCCACGTCAATGCGGTCTTATGGGCTGCCGAGACGAGCTCGCCTGAAGCTTATTTTCGCTTGTTTTGGCTTTGATTTCAATGGGATTCGCGTCCTGTTAACACTTTTTCTGGAGAGCTTGACTTCCTTAAAATGACTTTTAATTAAGAAATATTGAATATTTTTGGATTAAAACTAATTAAGTGAAAAAGTATAAATACATTACTCACGATAAATAAGACTGTAGAATTATAAGAAAAATTAAAGGGGCAAAGTAGCGCAGTGCGCGAGGGAAGAATTTTATACGAGCGAAAAGCCGTCGTCGAAACGTAAGCGCGCTAAAGCGAATTTATTTGGCTGCTCCGGACTTGCTCGATTGAATTTCGACTCGACGCGGGGACTGCGGACTCCCTTCTCGCAAGCCGTAGTCGCACCCCGTGGGAGCGGCGGGAAAACGAGGCTCTGACCGGCGTAAATTTCGCTCGATAGGAAGGAAGGACCCACCCGAGGACGCGGCAACTATCTTAGGCGAATTCCCTGCCGGCCGCCGCTGCTGTCTCGATCGAACAACGATTTCATTCGACGACTGAAATATTACGCCCCCGGTATCGAGTTTCTACTTATTCTTTAGCCTTCTTTTCCATTGCATAAACTTAATGAAGATCGCGAGAATTGCCAGCGGAGTAGCTCGATTTGTCACTTTTCTTAGTAAATTTTTTAAAAAATAAAGGAATAATAACCGGCTGACAAGAACTCGAGCTTTACTACTTAAATCCGGATCACAAAACGTTGCCGCCGAATGAGTTCATTACGAAGCGGTATTAAGCAACGCGAGTAAAGATTTTTCCGGGCCGCGCGCAGAGAAGACAAAGCGCAAATCATCAGCGGCGAAACAGCTCGCGCAATTTTTCCCGCTCGTTCCTTCATTACGGCCGACGTCAGGACGACAGGCCGAGGAGAGAGCTTTGGCGCGCGCTTCTGTTTTGACCTCGGCCGCACGAAGAATCCGTTGACGAGTGCGCCTCGTCATGCATATGCATGTGCTCGGATTGAAAACTGACCCCTCCCCCTCCCGCGGCGGCGCGCTCTTTTTACGAGGCTCTCTGTTTTCTATAGGAAGCCGCGCATCGCGCTCGCTGAAACTAGTCGCAGCGAAACAGGCCGTCGACCCTCGTAAGCCTCTGATATTCAAACTTTTTTTTTCAACGCCGATATTAACAAACGGGGCGAAGGGATTTTTCTCTCTTTTTTTTTTTTTTTTTTAATTAATGTGTCGGGAATTTAAGTTTGTAATTTTACACGCTGAAATGGTAATTATTGCGGGAGGCAGTGGATGTGCTCGAAGAATTATTGAAAATTCAATCGGGGCCATTGCAGCACGGATAAAACGCACTTCAGTTACGGATAGGAAAACCAAGCGAGAGTCTAAATTGCAAGACAATAAAAGTCCGACGGGAATAAATTTTTCGATGAAAGCTCCGACATATACATACTTATATGTATATATATAAGCTAGAGCTTTCAAGCGCTTTTCTCGAGGCATCTCGAGAGCTCGCAATTCTCCTCGTCGATACCACTTGATTTCACATATACGTGCGCGAAGCCGCAGGAGCGGCGTCTCGCGGCTCCATTACACAAAGGCGGCCCTCGCGCAGGACGCCAGAATGGTTATCGTGAATGCGAACGGAAAGAGAGCGAGATGAAGGTCTACGAGGGATGAGGGGAGGGGGGAGGAAAAAAAGGAGAAAAATCGACGAGAGAAAAGAGCCAGGTATTAAATGTAGCCGGGCATGGTCGAGGGGATCTTGAGTAGTTTTCATTGCGTCTTTCTTGCTCCCTCCCTCGCCGAGAGTGATATATACCAAAGAGAGAGAGAGAGAGTACCGAGTTTCGGCTTCTCCCGTTGGGTCCGCTAACGACGTTCTTTCCGGCGCATGTATATGCTCGAAAAAAAAAGGGAAGGAAAGAGAAACAGAGAGAGGACACAGCTGCGATTCCAATTGCGCTCTTTGAAGTCCGCCGTAAAACGCAATGATATTTGAAAGGGTTTATAAATCTGGCTTTCCGTTATTTTTGTATCGTTTAGGATGAAGCCGTTTTATTCGCCGTTTTTAGGAGGGCGAAGGAAAGCTCGGCAATTAAAAGTCCGAATTATCCTGCAGAAGTAATAAGTTTCGAAGCCGAGCGTGGAAATGACGCAGCGGGTATAAAGGAAGATTCGCTTCGTATAAAATTTTTAAATTCAATTTACATTTACAGTCTGCTCATTAAATTTTAAGCGTTCCATCTCGTTATAAAAAGAGCGCGTCGGCGGAAATGAAGCGAAACAATTCTAAAATTTATACGATTTCCGCGAGCTTGGAAAGAACAAAAAAATAAGTAAGCAAAATAAAGGCTCAAGGGTTTAATGCTTCCGTCAAATTCCGCCACAAAATATATAAATAATTTACTAATTTAACCATTGACTTTCGGATTTTTTTTTTAAAACTGCGATAATAGAATTTCAGATTCCGTAGACAATCAAGTACCTTTGACAGATCGGCTGCAGCAAACAACGAAATAGACATAATTATTCAAAACAGTAAACCTGACAAACCAGTACAATTACCTACTGCGCAGCAGCTACCTCTCATTAAATGGTTTTCGTCGTGGCCGCGCACAATGCCGCCCCGTAATTACGTGCATAACGCGCGTCTCGCATACGCAGCCGATTGCATTTAGCGCGCGCTTCTTTTTTCCTCGCGAGGAGAAACTGTGTTCGAAACAAAAGACAAGCGCGAGGGGTTCGAAATTACCGCGGGAGGGCGAATTAGTGCCTGTTTTTCAAAATATTCAACAAGGGAGGCTGCCTTTTTTGCGCGGGATTTCAAGCGGACTCTGATGTGCATGATGGACTTAATTACGAAAAATTTGCTCGTAGCAAATCTCGAGGGAAAAATAATTTTCCACGGCTCTTGTTGCCAATAGGCCTGAATAGTATATTTTGCCTTACCGCACAGCGCACGAAATTGGTTAAGATGATTTTTAGCACAGAACGTACCTGAAACATACAAAAGTTAAGTAATAAGTAACGATCGCAAGTCGATCCTGCACGGTAAAAGAGTTTAAAATTAAAAATTCATCGCCGCAAAGCAGCCGAAATTGCAATTTTCCTCAAATGAACACCCTCCAGCGCCCAGAGCCAGTGAAAAAAAAAAAAAAAAAGAAACGGTCCCCGACCACCCCCAAGCGTCCCTTCGAGCGATATACCCAGCTTGTTAACTTTCCAGCGGAGTCGAAAGCCGGAGTGCCTCCTTACGATGGCTCGTATAACCGGGGTGTCGCTCGATCGCGCCGGGCGTAAATATCCCAGTCGGTGCGACACGGCACAACCCCCCCGCGGGTAATTGGCACGTACGCCGCTAGCCCCCTCTCCCCCCGCGCACTTGGCGCGTGCGGCCTGGCGCGAACGCGGAAGCCTGGATTCGACGATAAAGATCGGATTTTCCGCGGAATTCCTTGCGACGGGCTTTTCAAGTATACGGCTGGAATTCGAGGGTTCTAGCTTTTTTAATTCAGCCTTAAATACCGGGGCTGCTTTTATTCTCTGCGAAAGGCGCGATTAAAGCAGTTCTCGTTGCTTTCGGTCGCCCGACGCAGTTGTTCTTTAACGACGTAATGAGAAATCTTAGAAGCTTCATTAACCGTCGGTCACTCGCCTCGGACGAAAAAATTCTCCCAAGAAACTCTTAATCTCGAATTCAATTCACCGCTGGCAGCGCGCGCGCTATTTTTAGCGAGGGAGACGTTCCGAACGCATCCGCGCGTACTCCGGGAGGGCAGAAACGAGACGAGGAGTAGATATAAAAAAAAAAAAAAGAAACGAAGGAGGAAGGGCCGTAAAGGAGCTTTCGAGACGATGCGCGCGAGAGCTTTCAAGGGGAACGAGGGCCGCGCTCTCCTACTGGCTTTCGCGTGTGCTCGAGTGGCCTAATTGAGCCCACTGCTTTCATGGTGGCAGGTCAGAGGTTTCTGTTAATGCTTTTTTAACTCGGAAATCGCGTATACGAGGATTGAAAAGCTTCGCGGGGGATCGCTCTCGCCAAAGGGGAATGCGGAAGTCGATGCTTAGGTTCGTTATGCTGCGATGCGCTGGCGAGCTTTTAAGGGAAGGTAGCTTTTAAGAGCGATTAACGAATTTATATTCGTGATTAGCTTTTGATTTGGTTAGTTGTTGGCAACGTGTTTGAGCAAAGGATAACTTCGTTTTTATTAAAAGAACTTTACTTAGCTGCAGAATTTTTGCGTTACTAAAAGGCTTGTAATTAATTATAAAAAATAATTTTCTTCAAGTAACTTTTAACTTGATTAATAAAGTAAATCCCACTCATAATAAAACGGTTAATTTACGAGAGGTTAACTTTAATTACAGACCGTTCAATAACCGGCAAAAAATAGAGCCAAGGATAAAAGACTAGAAGCACAGTCCACAAAGTACACACAGGCCGTTAACATTTACACAAAGCCGGACTCTTTTGGCGGCTTTGCGCTTAAATGCCTCCGGTTACCAAAGTCGCTCGTGGATGTAACAAGTGTTTAGAGCGCTCGATTTTAATTAATTACTTAACTAATTAATTTATCGCCTTGCTCAAACGAGAGGAGTGTCGGACTAAAAGGAACCGCTTCCCCATTTAGTCGGGCTCCCGCATCTGGTAATTTAGAGGAGTCATAAAAAGAATAGATGATTAACAAAGTTGTTACGCGATGACGTCAAACAATTTATTTATGAATAAAAATTGCATGCAAAGCCGACTCTGAGATCTTGCTTTCTTCACAGAATTTATAATAAGATTTTCGTAGAATTAGATATGTATTATACATTCACGTTAAAAATTTTAAACAATTTTAATACTAAATTTCGCAGACATGCATATAATTATAAACTTCTTTTAAAAACCCAGCAAGATTAATTCCACGACGGACAGTTGAATTTATACTTTATAATAAAGTAAGTTCTCCGAGTTTACATTGCCCCAGACTTGAAAAATATAAAAAGACCCAGAAAGTTACCGCGCAAAAATCAAAATCTATTTCAAGTTAAATGGCGAGTTTATTCTCTCGAACAAATAGATGAGCGGCACACGCAGCCCCACAAAGCGAGGAAAGAGAGAACTATAAAAGCCGAAGGCGATGGAGCGTGATGGAGTGGCAGCGAGGGGAGGAGGTGTGCAGCCTTGCAATCTCTCCCCCCGCGCCGAACCGGCGCTGCTCTCTCTCAGGCGTACAGACGTAATGCGAAGCGGGGGCGGCGGCGGCGGCGGCTCGCGCAATATTAATATTTTAAATTCAATTTAAATTCAATTAAAGTTAGCCCGACTGCCAGTCGGCGCGCCACGCACGAAAATTTAGCAGAAAGTTTCGATTGTTGCGCTTCGACTTGGACCACCTCTTTGCCAAACGGATTTAATCTTTCTGCGGACGCGATGCGACGACGTTTTATGTAGTCGCGGAGAAGTTGCCAGGCAAACTTTACGTCGACGCGCGCGAGACTACATTTATCGCCGCTCTCGAGTTGACGTTTACGATTCCTTCCATCTACTCGGCCCCCCTTTTCTCTCTCTCTCTCTCTTTTCTGACCCTTTCATCGAGCGTTTTTTTTAAGGGTTATTAGATTCCGAGAAAACCCGATCGTAAATCTACGTGCGCGAGAGCGTTTTATTGATTGAGTGGAGCAAGGAAGGTAATTATTCTGCGGGAATGGAGAATATACACTTGACTTTTATGGAGTGTTTAGTCAGGGACAAATGCAATCTGGGTTGATCGAAAGATTCCGAAGAATGACACGGCCTTATTTGGAACTCAACTCAAGAATGTTTTCTGACTAATTAGATGGTTTTTTTTTTTGCTTTTTAATGAACTACTTTTTTAATAAATTGAAAACATTAATTTTTTAATCAAGATTCTTTAATGCACGGACATTTATTGTCATTAATTTTAAGATAAAAAAAAAGCAGTTATTAAGATTATTACGTAATTCTTTACGATTTTCGAACTACCGAAACGAAAAAAAAAACAATGAGCTCAAATCACTGAAAAGGACAAAAGCGTTTTCGTACTCTACACTTATCGATATAAATCAGACGTTTACGTGGCGCTTTTGAAGCTGAAAAAAATCATCAAAATGCAAATGCAAAACCGAGTGAGCGACAAAGTGGTGCAGCATCAAAATGCGTCAGTTGTTCTTAATCTCTCAACTGAATCTAATAATCGTCATGCGTATTGGTTGTTCATTGTTTCGTGTATAATAACAATGATTTAAGACTTGGAATCGAACACAATTTTAGTAGATGTAATTTTGTCGAATACTATAGAAAAAACTGTCTTCTTAAAAAAATAATTCACCTAAAGCCCGTATTTTAATCCCGAGCTCGGAACAAAAACATCCGAAATCACACGTGCTATCCGAGAATGAAATCGCAGAGAGCGAAGTCGCGCGCGATTCTGGAGAATCGAAAAAATGAACGAACAGCAGGCATCGCTCTCGCGATCTCGATTGTTCTCAGCCGGCGTCCGACTATTCTCTCGCGCCACTACTGAAAACAACGGCAGAGAGCCGCGGTGCACAAAAGCCCACCCGACGACACACAGCACAACGGCGCCGGCAGCTTGCCGACTTTCACGCGAGCTCGTCCGCCGATGACGTTTCCGCGCGAATGCCTCGAGTTCCCCCCTTCGCCAGCGGCGGCGTCATTTTTCTCGGGCGGAGGCCTCCTTACATTTGATTACGAGGAGCCTACATCGCCGGGTATTAAATGCAGGGAGGCGCGATAAAAAGTCGCGTGCGCGCAATCCCCCCTCCCCCCGGCGAACGTTTACGACGTGTCACGCAGCCCTGGACACACACGCTCTGTGTCTCTCTCTCTCTCTCTCTCTCTCTCTCTCTCTCTCTCCCTCTCTCTTTCTCGCGGAGCGCGACCACCGGTTCTCGCTTCGTTTGCGCGCGCCTCGAGCCTTTTTCCACCCCCGAGCCATCTCCGTCTGGGCAGGGATTCTTTTTATTTCGCCGCGCTGCCGGTCGTTTGAATGCGAGGTAATTATACTGAGGCCGGCGTGTACTTAAATCTGTTTAGGGGCTTTTAGTTGGACGCACGCTGAAAAGTAAGCTGTAACTTATGTGTGGCGCCCGTAACTTTGGATTATACGGGGAGCATGAATTTTGAGCGGGACTTGTATGCGCTGGCAAATTCGATGAAATAATTAGGGATTTTTTAACGTCGAAGTACTTTTGCAGTGCAAAAAATCGTGCTCTTCGCAATTTTTGCAATATCAGAAGATTCAGAAGGAATATTTATGTAGATAAAGCACAGAACGAGCCTTTCGGCAAAAACGACCGCGAAACAGACATCTAAACCGTCTATTCTCGCATTTCCGTTTTTGGGGGCACAGGAGGACACGCTTAAACGATGGTCATCCCTCCCGGGCATCCAGCCATACCTTCCTCTCGCTTATTTGCTTTGATTCGGCAAGTTTCCGGTAAGTTAGTTACACGACTACAAGAGGAGCACCTCGCCGCTGGGCTGCTGCCCCCCCCCCCCCCGCTTTCTCTCTCTCTCTCTCTCGCCGCGAATTATGTAATGTACGCCGGAGAAGACACGAACCGAAGCCCTTGTACCGCAGGAAGCAAACTTTGCCCGACTACTGAAACGATCTATCAACAAAGTTTCGTTTTTATGAAGACTTTTCGCCCTGGGCTGAGCCGGCTTTAAGAAGCTGCTTATAATTAAATTGGCCTTTGTTAAGAGGCGCGGTGGCTTGAATGGGTTTACTTCGGGTTTTTTTTTCTTTTTTTTATTCTTTTTATTTGTTTCAGGTTTCGATTAATCGACGTAGACGAAGGCCTGCTTTAAACTATGTGCTTATTTATGCTCCAGGCCGTGAACTGCCACAGAGGTAGATATACACAGCTATGTGAGAAATTAGAGCGTAAAATTTACTCGTAGTCCATAGCTTTGAGGACATTTCACGGAAGATTAGGTTGATTAAGTTATTCAATTCGACTAACGGGAGTAATTAGTGACCGTTAAATAAATAAACAATTAAATTATAATGGGAAATCGAATAATTTACCTCTGCATTGTGTTGTGGGAAGTAGAAATATCGATTGTTTTAAAAAGACAAATTATCAACATACATTTCAAATGTTATAATATTAATTAGAATTGCGTAATTGATTAAATAAAAGAAGTTATTATAAGTTAAATACTATTTCAGTAACTAAACAAATTGCAATAAATTCCAGTTCACAGAAAATAATAGAATTTTCACAATTCTGACAACGTCGTATTCCTCAAATCGATGTGAATTGCTCTAATTTCATTTACAACCCTCTAATTAGCTACGTCTTATCAATCACTAAATACATTACACTCTTAAAATATTATCTAAAAGTCTCCTTTCGACTCAACGCAGTTAATCCAGCTCGCATTAAAAGGATCCCTCATTCCTGGAAAATCCGCACGCCCCATTCACAACAATTACAAAATTCAAAAGTGCCCGCTTAACGGGGCTGATTACCATGACCGGCCCGTAAACGCCAAAAACTGTCGCCGCCACCCGCAAATCCCGGGCCATTTTGCGCGAGCGGCCATCATTTAATAATGAGCCGGCTTATATTTTCGCGGCCGCGAATGATAACGATCGCCCGGCCGACTGATAATTATTTATTCCGCGATGCCGGGGCCGGATTTCGTAAATCGATCGAGCGCTCTTTTGACTGGCCTCCCACCTAATAACGCCGTCGCTCGCATTATTTTAAGCCACGATCGCGACCCCGTTGACGGACTTATTAAGTTCGTTAACAGCTTAGCTGGAGCTGCTCGTTTACCGGAGCATTCTTTGGAAATTTGAATTTAGTGGCGCTTAAAGGGAAGAATAAGATTAAAATGTTAGTACAGTCATTGGTCTAGTATAAAGAAAAATTTCCATAACCTGCTCAAATACTTACGCAGAGTTATTTCTCTTTGACCGACCCAGAATAAACCTGCATACTGTCAACCAAATGATCGAACGAGCTTTGACATCCTCAAACATTTCATCCAGCTTCTCAAAGCGCCGTCGCATAATTTCTCAGAATCGCGAATCGAATAGTTCAAATAGTTCGTTAATTCAATCCTCCTTGACAAAACGCAGCTGCATCAAAGCGAACGTTCTTGTTCAACGGGCGACCGTTGTATTTTTCAATCGACTGTACCGCGCCGCGGCCGATCATCAACTTAATCTCCAATAATCCATCCATCAATCTAAACGAGTACAAAACGATTAAAGCTCTCTTGCACCGGTTATTCGCGACATCTATACTATCCCATTCAAATGAAACACTCATATATAACTTTGATATTCGGCCAGCTAATTTTCCGAAAATCCCTTGATATCCCTCGCCGGCTGTAATCCATGGCAAATATTACACCGACACTCCTCTCTCTCTCTCTCTCTCTCTCTCTCTCCCTCTCTGTGTGCGCGCCTCGCGTTACAAGTTAGAGCCGCGTTTAAGGGGTTAATGCTTGGGTACGCGTGTTGCCTGACAGCTATAGTGATCAAAGCCCGGCGAAATTTATTGAATTTTCTATGATTGTGTTTTGTTTTGCTTAGCTTCCGTGCCCTGTGCGGAGATTATTGGCTAACATAATACTTGCCCTAATAAAATGTATTGAATAAAGCTGCAGCAGTTCATTTGAAAATGAGCCGTTCAATTACTTAAAAGTTTAAATATTTAACTGCGGCGTCAATTTCATTACGATCCAATTTTAATTTTACCCAGGGATATCAGTTTAATAAAATTGGACATATCGTACATTATAACATTTTTCATTTTTGTACGCACATCGGCTCTCTTTGAGTTTTTTCGGGATTAAGGGCGTAAATTAATTTCTACCGTTCTGCTCATCTACAGGCTTTTAACGCCAGTTCATTTATTTAAATTTCATTCCAGAAGATTCGCATAAAAACCGTACGTAAACATTCGCTTTAAAAAGCATTGAACCAACGCAGTAAGCCACGAAAATCCCGTAAATCGGCAAGCAAACAGATAAAAAGAATAATCGCCGCTGTTCTTTCCTCCCCCAGCCATAAACATAATTTCCATTCATCCGCTCGCAAAACTCGAAAATAAACCACCACCGCTAAAGCTTTTGCAAAAGGGAGTCGACAGCGAAGGAAGTGAGGAAAGCGGCCAGCGAAGAAAATACGTTGCCGAACACAAGGTAAATAGCGGATTTCGGGAGATTATGAAGTTCAGAGTATCGGGCGTTCATCAAAGGTCGCGAATATTTTAATAAATTGTAAAACCCTCCTTTGTCTTCCTTTTTCATCGAACAATTACGAATAAATAAGCCTCTGGAACGAGTGCCGGTAATCGCGAGCGACAAAAACACTTAACCCTACGTCGACCCACTTCGATCTCCTCTCTACGCGCGGCGCATCGATGATGACGGCGCCAGGAGGATCAGCGGCATAAACGTTCGCGGCATTAACAACGCGATGCACGGTTATGTCTGCGTGTTTATCCAGGTGCCTACTTTGTATGGGGAATTAATAATTCGACGGAATACGCAGCCCGTTAAACACGGAGACTTTAGATAATAGAGAAATATTTTGCGCATTATGCTCGAGTCTAAAATGAATGACGATTAGTTGCGGTTAAGCTGTGATAAACCATAAATTATATACGGGCTGCGTAAAAAAGGAAGTTTATACATCAGAGAGCTTGTTGAATTATTTACGATTTATGTATATATAATTTATGTATTCAAGCACGCGTGACTAATAAGCGGAAAGAAATGTTACATTGAATAAACATTCGATGGTAAAGTTACATAAAGCAGAATCTGAATGTTTTTACGAATCGTGTGTTAAATGTGATGATTATATCAGGTGTATTTTGCTTTATTTTGCACACTTATGCATTATGTATATTTAATTTTTTACCGGAATTTTAAAGATTGTTTTTACACTCTAATTAAGCCATACATTCATTCTGCATTGGTCAGCTTTGTAATTTAAAATGTAAATTACTGAAAAGTGAAAATTTTTTTCGAATGAACACGAAAACAAAATAACCATATTAGTTCCAAATGATGCGCGAATTTTTCTCATCACTGATTTTAAATAAACCCGCAATTAAAAAAACTTAAACTTCTTCGATCAGCCAATTGCAGATCACTTCAAACATATAGGGCCTTTACTCGGCGACCTCTTACTTCTTTTAATAAAATCAGCGACATTATTAACGTACTCATTGCAACCACCTGTAACGAAGCTTATTGTCTCTCCGCATCTTCGCGCTTAATCCGCAAAGTGTAAACATAAATGCAGAAGCAGCAGCTTGATTCGCAAACCAGGCGAGGCTCGAAAACTGTATTATCGTTATTAAGTACGCAAACAAGTACAGGCGAGTAGTCGTTAATAGCGCACTCAGTCGGACTGCTCGCAGCTTTCGTCTAGCTTTTATAAAATCGGTGAGCGCATTACGCGCTCGAGTTCCGCGGCCAAGCGAGAAACTGCATTTCGCTCAAAAATAGTTTGAAAAATCGTGGAAGCTGAGAGTGACATTTTGATTCTGTTAAAATGTTATAGAAATTAAAAACTGCTTCATATCTTAGTCTTTTTGTAATTATGATCCAGATTTTAATCGCCTGACTGTCCAAAGGGAAAAGGTTTGATTAAAATTATGAACTTATCATTTTTCCTTATTCTTTTTAACTCTGCAAGATCACTGTCGTACAAAATATTTTTACACGGCTTATTTTAGGTGTCCCTCTTCAGGATCTGCACAATTAAACGACATAAATTTATATAAACAATTACCATTATTACTCTCTTTTAAAAGAAATAATAAACTCGAAAAACTGTAAATAGCTATAATTCTAATCAATCGTCCTGGTTCTAGAAAGGAATTATGTGAATTCCTGTTTTGTAATTTACATGGGCCTATTTTTTACTCCAGTTCACCGACGTCATACAAATTTCCTCGCTCTTTTTTCCGTCTTTTTTCGAGCGCCCTTCCGACATTCTCTTCTCGCACTACTGTACATAAATCACGAATAAAATCGGCCGATACGGGAGCGAAAAAAAAAAATTCATCCCACCAGCCGAGCGAATAAAGAAGAGCGCCGGGGCCGCGTATAGCTTTTAGCCGCGAGATATTCATTAATTGAGAAAAAATCGGCTTTCCCATTGGAATTTTCGAATCAATGAATATCTCATGAAGCCTGCCGCGCAAAGCAGAACGAGAGAGAATGCGAAGAGCGAACAAGTAAAAAATTTCCTTTCCCAGAATTGTGGTCGATAATTGAAAAAGTTATTGAAAATAATTGAGCGTGCTAGGAGATTAACATTGCATCGATTTTAGGGTTGTAGCTTTTTGTTGATGATTCGTTTTTGGAGCTGAACGAAGTAGGAAAAATAGTTTTTTGAGACGAAGGGTTTAATATTACGTTGAGCTTCCGCATTATATATTCGAATTTTCCTTGCTTTTAAATAATCTCTTGAATTTAAATTTAATAAAAACCGCATAATTATTCAAGGGATTTAACAATAATTGTACAATATAACTTGGACAGTTAATTCCATTGATGTGAATTTGTTGTGATTATGAATGCAAATCCAATTATGTATATAAAAAAGAATTATTCTTTATGCATTTATAATTCTTTATTGCAAGACTTTTAAATTGTGTGTAAAAATGAAACCAACTCTTTAACCCTTTAAATATATCACTTAGAAGACCCTATCGCAACTTAATCATAGAAAGAACTTTCACGACAATTCCGCGAGGACACGCTCCGAGATTCGACCGGCCGGAATTCCAGTCAGCTCCCCGCAACAAGTCGCGAATCCACAGCCCGGAGATGTTGTTCCAGACTTCGGTCCTGTCTCTCTCTTTCTCCCCCCCCCCTCCCCATCTCCCCGCAGCAGCAACAGTACGAGGAAGGCGGGGGTGAGGGGTTAAGTTAGATTACGAGCCGGCCGATCCGAGAGAGCGAGGCGAGGTAATGAACAATCGACCGGGCGAGGCGCCGGCGCGCAACCCTTTGTTTCCAGATAATGGATAAACGGTTATCGTCGATTCGATTGTTTCTGCTGTTGCACGACCGGCGAACCGCACGGGGGAGCGCGTCGTTCCATTCCGCGACGTTTTACGGCTCTCTTTTTCTGCGGCGTCGGCTTGCGTTAAATGTTTCGTTTTCGGATGATTCGGGATGACTTTTTGACTTGGCAGTATGTCCGATTGATCATTAAAGGGCGTTTAGGCTTACCTGGTTTTTACCCTTGAGGACGAGTACATTGGTGACGCGACCGAATGGCATGCCAAGGTGAATGATCTCACCCTCGGACACTTCATTAGGGATATTCCTAATGTGTATGACTCTGGAGGGCTTTCCATTTTGGCTCTTGTCGAGCTTCGCCTGAAACACAAATTAAACAACAATTAATACATATCGAAATTCACGTTTAGACTTTCACGTTTAGGATGATCTTTTATTATTTGATTATAAGTACGATAGTAAGAAACCTAAACATAAACATGGTCGCATAATAAAAAGAATTTCCCGGTATTTATTTGCTCGACTCCCCTCTGCAAAAAGCTCGTTTGCTCAAGGCAGGAATACAGAAAAACGCATTAGTTCATTCGGGCCTATTAAAGCTGCGCCGCGGCACAAAAGCAGCGGAGGAGGAAGAAGCGCCCCGTCGTCGCTCGTCAAAAAGCAGTGGAAGAAGGAGCGGAAGAACCTGCCTCCCATTCCTTCGGGGCAAGTCCCTCGCCACAATGCCTCATGCATATATCGCCGAGCGAGAGAGAGAGAGAGAGAGAGAGAGAGAGAGAGAGAGAGGAGGAGGAGAGAGGCGCACTTGAAAACTTAACTCACGAAAATTGGTGCTCAAACGGGCCGACGGCAAGAAATTCCAGCCCGGGCGATGTCTGTGTGCGAGTGCGCGCGCAAGTAAGGAAAGTAGAAGGCGCTCGCTCTGTCGGGCGCACATTTAAATCGAAGCCCCGTTGTGTGTTGCCGCGGGCTGAGTTTTCAATCACAGCTCAATCTACTCTACTCGACTCGCCCTCTCTCTCTCTCTCTCTCTCTCTCTCTCTCCTCTTTTTTTGTTGCTTCTACGATCCCCTTTAAATCTACTCGTACTTCACCTCATGTTCCTTGCTTTACTCCGAGGGCGATATATGGGCGAGGAAAAAAACGCTCGAGTAACTGGTAACAGTTTCTTTTGTTGAAGTTTTAATTTTAGCTCGAGAGTGCATACCTAACAAGGTTTGAATTGTTTTCTTTTACCCAACGCTTTCTCATTCGAAATTATCGTCGGAAATAAGTAAACGATTCAATTAAACGAACTTTTTTTTTTTTGGATAATGAAAAATATTTTTCCCAGTTGAAAGATTAATTCTAAGATATGTTTAAGAATATAAATATTTTATTTCTCACAATCGCAACTAGGCCTCAAATTTTTTTTAACAACGTTTGTTTAAAAATATAAACAGAGGGTGAGACGAACTCAGGCTTATCCGAAGGCAGGAGAAAGACTCCGTTAAAAAAGCGTTGTCGAGGCTTAGTCGGTTTAACTGATCGGAAAACGCAATTCCTGCCGGGAGATAAGGCAAGAGATGGGTATTATCCGAAGCCTCGCCCCGAGAGCCTCTCACTCTTGTCACGCTGCTTTCCCTCGCTCCTCGATGTGGCTCCTCCTTTTTTTTTTCACGCGGCGGCGACGGGGGGAATTTCGTGAAAGCGCGCCACGGAGAGAGCCTTTCGCTGCTTAGCCCCGTGATTTATCAAGAAACTAAGTAGGTCGCTCTCGTACTTTAAAATGAAGCTTTACGAGAATTCTTGAAATACAGCGAGAACCGAGAAAGGGAATTTATTTTTCTAGAAATTTCATTTCAGTTACGTCCGGTATTAAAAATTGTTTTCATCGCCGGTTATATAACTATATGTGGGCGTAATTAAAAAAAATTAGATTTGTCTGGAATTTTGAACGGCGAGGTGGAAAATGAAATGAAAATGAAAAACGAACGAAGTAATAAAGGCTTTTTGAATTAAGTTCGCAGAAGTGCAGGAACAGGTACGAAAAATCGTTTTCACGAGAATGTGCGTTATGAATACGCGGAAGATTTGGAATATTGCGTTGATAATATTTACACTAAAGTATCTGAAGTATGCATAGCTATTATAAGCACTCGATTAAATAAAGCAGAATTTGCTGCTTTTTACTTTCGAAATAATACCTTCGCGAAGCGTAATAATCTTATTAGTAAAGGTGCACTGCGCTGGAAAAACTGAAAATTAATGTTTAAAATTCAATTTTACTCCAAGCCTTCGTTCTTTGCTTAATTTGACTGACACCTTGCTCGACATTAAAAAAACAATATTTCCTCTACTTTAAAAGAGCCGAGCATAAATCAAAAACTTGAAAAAAAAAATGAAAATTCCCCATTACGCGTAATTAAAGCCGCCATCAAGGGCTTCGAAAAGGGCTCATAGAGGGGTCAAAGTTTGGAAGATTAAAAATCGCTTAGTCCTGTCGTCGAGCGAGAAAGAAGAAGGAGGTGGCGCGCACTCACAGGAAAAGCGCTCGTATAAAGGCGCGGTTCGGCAGGAAAAACAAACAGTTTGAGAGAGAGAGAGAGAGAGAGAAGCGCTCGGAGCATTGAAAAGCTCGCCGTTTGATTGGCCGCCATTGTCTCAACGATTGGAAAGGGGTCGTCGAGGAGGAAGGAGAGCATGCCGCTTCGCATCTTGATAAATTGCTCTTCGTGCAAGGAGTGACGTCCCCGCTGTAAAAAAGCTCCGTGCGTGAGCTTGCGCCCGGAATTGTTCCAAGTAACGCTGCTTCAATGAGATTTTGTTGGATACTAGAGGATTGAAAATGCGCTTAGAATTCACTGATTTGAATAATTTAAAAACTCCTTTCCCTAATCCGACAACTCTGTCACTTTCAAATGTATCTTATTCATTCTGCGAAAAGGGAACATTCGTTACTTAATTTCCGACCTAAATCCCCAGGAAAAAATGGCACGGACATAGCAGACCCGACCGAAGAGCCTCCAAATAAGAGAAGAAAAAACGAGGAGTCACAAAAAGACGGATGCGTAGAAATGCGAGACCATCGCTGAACGGGGCTGGCACGCGATACAGATTAAAAGCGTTGGCCTCGCAATTTTTCAGGAGCCCAGGCAGAGCCAAAGCCGTTATTGAGGTCCAAATAATCCTCCCCGGGCAGCGCGCGCAAAAGGGCGAAAGTGTGCGGCTCCGTTTCGAGCCTCGGATTCGCTGCACAACGACCGCAGCAAGTCGGCTTTCGGCGAACGAGGCGAAGAGCAAAGCGTTTATTTAAGCGTTAAATGAGTAAACACCCCGGCTTTATTGACGCCGGTTTTCAGAAGCCACTCGGACGGGCTTCTTTGTAAACTCGCGGCTTTTCGACCTAGATTACCCGCAGTCTATTAAATCGCTTCGAAACAAAAATCAGTTTCATTTGTCAATTACCTCGCACTTAATCATTCATCCCTCGTCGAATTTTCAATAAATTCAAAGCCAGCAGAGTCCAGGGACCTTTAATCAATCCGTCGCATTACGAGGCCCATCCATCATCCGGCACGACAAAAGCCGCCGCTGCAGGAGAGATCGCAGTCACGGTCAAGCTCGGAAGAAGAGGCGTCACCGCGAAAGACCAATGGCGGAAGTAGTGGCCCTTTGTTGCCGTTTCATCTTTCTTTCGGCGCGCGGCGAGGCTCTCTCCGGAGAGGTATCAAAAAACGACGACGGCGACGACGGCGGACGAAGCCCTCCGGAGAGATCAGCCGGGGCGCGGCGTTTTATCCAAGGAATCTCCTTGTGCCCCGAGGAGAGGATCCGACACGCGCCGCCCCGAAGATTTATTGGGGGCAGTTTTGTAATAGAATACTGCTGCTGCCGACGCCGCCGCTCGCGTTGTTGTTCTCGCCTCCGCTCGGACGAGCGAGTTTTAAAAATACGCCGCGCCTGCCTGCCTGCCCGTCACGTATGAGGGCGGGATGTGCTCAAAGAGGAAAAACGTGTTATCAATTTAGCTTAAAATTTTTTTTTTATTTTTTTCGGCGCACATATCGAGGAGGCGACCTTTTTTTAAATGGAAATTTCGTAAAATATTATTTACTTCGTAACGCTTGAACCTTCGAAATTTAATTTTAATAGGGCATTCGAATTTAATCGGCAGCAAATTAAATTTTTATCATTTCTGCATTAATGACGCGCGTCTATTAAAGGAACTGTTTGAAATTTACGCAACGACATTAATTCAAGTGGCATTTTTTATTCACGCTCCGCTTTTCACTCATCCCATCTTGACAGTATTATAATCCCGTCGCACGCCGTCGATTCTCTCACTCGACCCAATACGATAAATCATGAGCAAAAATAATTCCGAAAAAAATGGCCTCGTCGAAAGTAAAGGCAGTCCAAGCACCGAGCAAGTACTTTGCAGGGAGGAACACGCCCGGCTCGTCTGCATTTTTACGAGTTTAGCGCGCGCTTTTTCCCGCCGCGCAAAAGGGATCTTCGTTAAGGACGTTTTTATTATCCGAGCCTGTGTGCGAGCAGCCCGGCAAAGTGCCCCCCCTGCCCGAGGTTTATTAGTCGAAAGGCCGGATTTTTCAGCCTTTGCTCTTCGTTGGGAGGGTAACGATGTATTTATATGCTGGGGGAAGGGATATTTTGGACTCCGGCTC
The DNA here is from genome assembly GCA_900474385.1 of Ormyrus pomaceus. Taxonomy (NCBI): domain Eukaryota; kingdom Metazoa; phylum Arthropoda; class Insecta; order Hymenoptera; family Ormyridae; genus Ormyrus; species Ormyrus pomaceus. The sequence continues at coordinate 26,082 of UCOM01001470.1, forward strand.
TGATGGGGTGTGTATATAGTAACATTCGTATAAAATAATTAATTGCAACTTGACAGTTTTAAAAAACTTTTTAAAATTTTTAATTATTTAAAATTTTAACCGTTCCACACATGCAAAAACAAATCGAATTATTAAATTATGATGAATTCTCATCTGATTCACTCAGCCAATATCTCTAGCAAATTAACAGATAGCAAACAAACGCAAATACTCCATTGTACGAAAGCAGCAATACATTAAACGAGGATCGGTGAAAAAACCAAGCCGGGAAGAAGGAAAGCGCGTCGACAGAACCGCGAACCGTGTCTCCTCTCTCGCACAAGAACAGTACAAGAGCGAAGCGCCATTATCCTCGTTCTTGTTTTTTTGGGGTCGTGACTCGCTGGTTAACCTGACTTTAATCTCGCCGAGGTGAATTGTGTCAACAAAGGGAATCGGATTAGCGACGTGCCGTATCGCGTCGTCATCGACGCGTTTTTCCCTTCCTTCCGTCGGCTTCTTCCGACTCGCGCGACGATCTCGCGACTTCGGTCTTCAGGGGATTTTCAAGTTCCGACCGATGCAAACGCCCAGCCAAGTTTTGAAAGTGGGATTTCGAAATGGTTAAAGCTGGATGGATGCCCGGAATGAGGGCTTGATTGCTTTTTGAAGTTTTTAATGAGTTTATACGCCGGGATCAAGGGATTCTAGTCCTTTGTTTGGATGCTAAGTTTGAATATTTCGTACATCACCGGGCCTAAAATAGGAAAAAATTACTCAAATCAGACTATTATGAACTTCTCTTATTGAATACAATTAAAAATTGCTTAGCAGCACAATAAAGAGTTAATAATCTTCAATATAATACCCACACGCTTCCAACCCAAAAGAACTGCAGCGATTTCCATGACTCCTAACTGTAGGTCCGGTTTCCGTTGACGAAAACCAGGCAATTCACGCCTAACCCTCGGCGACGTGTAATGGGCTAAAGTTTCCGTCGAGGCCATTCTACCCCGATCCGAAAGCAGAGAATGCAGCGGCGCAACGCGCGGAAAGTTTCGCGGTCCGCCTGGCTGGTTTTTCCGCTGGCAGATCAACAGGTCACGGGACAGATAACGGCGTCGCACGTACGAGTCTTTCAAAGCACAGGATGGAACCCTGCTGTTATTGGATGTACGTGCGAGAGCGGCTCCGGGACGTTTTACTTATTTTGTGCGCACGCACGATCGAGCGGATTCTTTGAATCTGTTTGCACGGAAGAGCGTGGGTACGTTTGTTTTCGCGTTAACCGGGGGGTAATCGTTTTTTATTTCTTTTTTTTTTTTTTATGGTAGAATGAATTCAGGAAGTTTTTCTAGAATGGGGTAACGGTCAGTGGAATGAAATTAAATGTTTTTACTGGATTTCTTGGTAATTGGAAAAGTGTTAATATTTAAACTCAATAAAACGAATTTTGTGTATGGTTATTAGAATTGACTGACAGGTTATACGGCCTTTATTTGCCTAACCTGGTGTTCATACTAGCATGAATGGACGTGTGGGTGTACGACTGGAAGTTATTACTGTTAAGTAAAACTAAACCAGTTTTTTTGTTGTTAATCCAGACCTGCGAAAAGGAAGTTATCTTCCTCTACAGGATTTGCGACGGTATAGTGTGTTATATTTATAATTATACGCTGTATTGATCGACAAATGTTATTTGTAACTCTGGTGAATAAATAAATTAATTAATTAATCTTGAATAAAAGCTTTCATAAACTTGGTTGAGATAAGTTATCGTATGCTAAAGGTAACTTTGAAGGTATATATAACAAATCGGTTAATAATAAAACGAAACCTCGAAGAACCCAGTTTGTATTCGAATCGTCATCATTCTTCATTTGCAGGAAAAGTCTTTTAAGGGCCATTCCTTTTTCAACTTCTGCCTGCACCGTCTCCGGTACTGCGATTTCGTGCAAAGAGAGAAAAAAAAAGCACACCAAGGAGGGGGTGTCAACTCGGAGTGAAACACGAGCTTCCGCCGCAGTCCAATACATTGTCGGGTCATTGATCGGACCTTCGGAACATTAGCCGGGGGAGAAATCAGGTGAAATGGCGAGACCCCAGGAAAGACGAATGCCCCCTTCTTTCCACTAAAAGGTCAAGCCCGAGCGCCTTTAGCTTCGTTTTTTCCTTCTCCCTGGACCGCAATAATTGATGAAACGTCAGAAAAAGCATGTCGCTCGTGTTAACTCGCGGCGAATCAAACGTGACTTAGGACTTTGATTTTTTAGGGGAAACTACTGGATAATGTAATGGAAAGCCGATCGATAAGCGGCGCTGGTGAATAATGCAGCGCGAAGCTTTTAGATACTCTGCTTGTTGAACAAGTTTTATAGGTTTCATAAATTTTCCGCGGCTAAATAAATTCGCAATTGCATTTAGCTACATTTTTTACTTAACCAGTTTTTGAGCATTTTCGAACTTTTAATTTAGCCTTCTGTTTAAAAGATCATCACAGGAAATTGTAATCAGATAGAAAAAGTTTTTATTTGAGAAAGTAAAATGAAAAAGCAATAACGTAAATCAAATTACGACAGGTGAACCACTGGAGAGTACAAAGACTCAGAAGAGCTTTCCTCGAGATATCTTGCAAGGATTTATATGGGAAGCAACAGGCGGGAGTGTCTACATTAGAATTCCAAGTCGAGTGAACAGAAGTGTAATGACCATAGGTGAAATTAAATTTAAGTTTCAAATAAAAAGCAATTTGTAATTGTAATTTATCATTAAATTATGTCGATTATGTTGTAAAATAATGTAATTTTACACTTTTTATAAGAAAATAATAACTTCCCCACATACAAAAGCATGCCAAAATAATGACATTCAAAAATTTTAAACCTCACGCGTTACATGTGCTTTTAAAGAATTTATTAATTATTTATTAATTAAGCTTTTTATTTTCATTAAAAAAATCATTGCTTTAACATTTACATCATATATATTTTACGCGGAACGGCTGCTGCTTTCTGGTTCTTCCGTGCTTTTAACCAATTGAACCAAGAAAGTTTTCATCGCAAGCAGCCAGTATCAGTCGTTTGAACTCAAGCCAAAGATCGACTATTTCTCTTTTTCCGAGACGACCATCCCGTGCGCAGAAGCTTCGAGAGAAAAATTTTCCAACGATAATGACACAAAACAAGAAAGCTAGATAAATCGCAGATTTGTAGAATTTTTCCCCTCCAATGTCTCTTAAACGTCAATGAAAGTACATCATCGACGAAAAGTTTACTGCTTTAATAGAATATCATTTAGTCCAAATAAATATAGCATTCAGAGTTATTAATTTGCTTGTTTTCGGAAAATTTCTCATCTACTCCCTCATTAACGTTAATGCGAAATTCCGATAACCAACGCATAATAATTAAGACTCTTTAATCAAGTCCATAAAATGTTACAATATGGAATATTTTAAGAACCCTAACCCTCTGCCTTTCATTTAAAAGTACTCCCTCCGCAAAAGTCATTAAGGAGCTCTTCAAACATCGATATAAGACCGGCGTAAAAATTGGCGTAGGAGGCATCGGTACAAGCGCCAAGCATATTTGCACCCGATGCACTTAGCAAATGGAAAAATGGCGTAGCAATGAACGACGAAGAAGGGAGTCATTACAGCGGCTAATTAACATTGAAATTGCGTCGTTCATTTACGTCGTCTCGCGATCGCATTCGTTTTCGCCTCCCAGCTGCTTTTCCCCTTCTCGCTAACTTTGTGCATCTTCTCCGCTTACTTCGCGATTCTTTTTCCCAGAGGCGACTCAATATCCTCTGTCGCCTCCGTTCTCGTTTCCGTTTCGTTTCCGGCCGCTTTCAGCCCTTTTCTAACAGGTGATCGCAGATCGTTTTCTGCTTCGGAGCAATTTTTTTTTTTTCTGTTTAAGAAGAGAACGAGAATACGTACAAATTAAATAAAAAATGGAAGTTTTAGGGATAAGAGAAACTTCTTGATAGTTTACGCTTTTAAAATTATCTAAAACGAACTATATCCTTTTTTTTTTGAACGACAAAAACTCAAGTTTGCCTAATAATGATAAAACGCTATAAATGTTTACGCATATCACGTGATCTGTCCATTTACCTTTTCTCGCACCGCAAACGGAAAGTTAAACGCACCTCGGACAAAAGCATCGCACATGTCCTTCAACCTCAATTCACCGTTCCATTCCTCTCCTTTGTCTAAAAGTTTCTCCTCCTTTCTCCGCCGTATCCTTTAGCCTTATATCGCGCGCAAAAGCCCCATGGAAGCTCCGACGGCGTTTCTCCAACTCTTTCTGCCTTGGGACGCGTCACGCGGGAATTATCGGCAAAATGTCAATGTGCATTATAGAGCTCCGATCCAATTCAGCGGCCTCCGCCCCCACTTTTTATCCCGGCGATCCTTTTGCCGTTGCGCGATACGCGACACTCCGCGCAAAAGAACGATCGACGTCAGCTCGAATTTCCCTTTCTCACCCCGCCTATTTACCCCGCGCTCTCTCTCTCTCTCTTTCTCTCTCCTCTTTTTTCTAGCGGCGCGCACAAAAAACTGCGACCTACTTCCTCGCAGCGAAGGAGAGTCAAAGCGCGGAAGGTAAAAATAGTGGAATTTCGAGCTCGCGAAAACTGCGATTGATTCGCAGCGTGAAAGTATCAGGTGTTCTTTTGACTTTGAGCGGTATATTTTCGCCGTCGGTTCGATTCGATTCGGAGCTGCAATTAGTGGCCTTCGTGTCAATAACATTCGTTAATTAATAATCTCTCATTGACATAGTCTGGACGAGCACTGAAAACTTTCCGGACGTATAGCTGTCAAAAGTATTTTGAACTTTAACCGCGTTACTGTAAAGATCAGATCCACAACTCGTGAAAAAAAATAATAAAAACTCACCTCGCGCATCGACCAATCGTGCCTTTTTTTCGAACATAGACTACCGCGAAATATCATTTTTTTTTCGTCGTACCGAGCATCTAGGCGACAAAAATTTATTTTAAACGATGCAAACGCGTGACGTTTAAACCGCGACGGATCGATGACCCGCCGCTGTCAGGCGCAACTCGCGACTACGTCAATCATACATCGAACGTTAATCGAGCTCCGCTGGAACGTGCCGAGGCATCTGGCCTCTCTTTTCCTCAAAATGAAAGAGAAGCCGCATTTTCGGGTCTGTATACGCCAAAACGCTTTTATGGCGTTTTATCGCTGCGAGATATATGACTTTCGTCGGATAGAGACGCCGATCGCGCGAAATTTATTCCTTTTTGAAATTTTTTTGCTTGTGACTTACTATTTTGACGTGATTAAATAGCGTTCGAATCTTTTTTAAGAGAACGAATAATTTAAAGCCCCACGTCGCTTTTAAAACTTCAAAAAAAAAAAAAAAAAAGAACTAAGGCCATAGACAGTTTTCTTCGATAAAACTCGAAAAGCCGATTTCAATTCCGATCACAAATATAAACAATTATTCCGTGGGCCAAAGCGCGGAATTTTACAACGCGAACCGCACTCATCCATTTATGACTTAAGGTAAACAAAATCCCCGGGCAGACTCAGCTCCCTCCGGCGAATAAAGTACAAACATTTGCATAACAGGAAAAAAAAAAAAAGCAGCGAGCAAAAACTTAAAATGCCAAACGCGCAGTGTGCTTCGCGAAATTCCGGTCCGAAAAAAAAGGACCGAAAAATTACGCGCGCCGCGCCCTCTCGGAACGACGAGCGCACGTTGCGTGCAGGGGAGCATAAAAGAGGCGAATAAAACGCGCACGGGAGGAGGTGGGGGGGGGGCTAAAAAAGCAGCAGCCGCGCTGGAAAATCAAGCGGAAAAAAGACAGAGCGAGAGGGCAGCTATAATGACCAAGCATATAAAATGATATTAAAGGGGCCTCGTCGCCGCGTATATAAATATACGCGGGGCTTGCTGTCTCGTAAAAAGCTATCCCTCTGCACCGCTCGCACATCTGTATACGCGCGAGCTTTAAATGGACAGTCGTTAAATCGGCATCGCGTTAACCAAATGCAGTTAAAATGGGGCCCGCGACGCGTCGTTACAGAAGTCCAGAAGGGCGCAACCCCGTCATAAGGGCTCGGAAAGCCTCGTATCGCGATGATGTTTGCATTTACTGGCCAGCCCCGCTTCGATAGTACATTTACATTTATACGACGAGCTCTCGGATTCGCTAATACGCGACGCCGGGAATTGCCGACACGCTCGGCCCGAGTTTTCGGCTGAGAGCCGCCGCCGCCGCCGCCCCCGCCGCTACGAGAGAGGTGATCTTTGAGGCTGCGGAGGCCAGGAGAAGCGTTATTGAATCCGAATAATTATTTTGTAAGGGGAGAAAGGTTATTTCTATGCTCTCAATAACTGCGCGTGCTTTTGGATGTAAAGGATTTTAAGGCTTTTGGGTCAGACAGCAAATGGGGCTATTCTAAAATGAAAATTTTAAATGAGTATGAAAAGAAGTATCTGCAGTTGTTTGATCGAATATTTTGCGACGGTAATTTCCTCTAAATTTCTCTTGGAATCTAATTATAGTAGTTTTTGTAACGAGCAAAGCGCTACTTTACGCACGCTCAATAAAAAAATCCCTAAGTAGATGTAACACTATGCTCTAAAAGGTAACACCCAAATAAATAGAACGCAATAAAATAAAGGGAGAAAGAACTGCTCAAGTTAAAACCGAAACAGTCTCCAAAAGTGAGTGTCAAGAAAAGATACAGTCATAGGAGCGTACTTATACACAGCTCGTTTAGCAATGCAATCTAGAAAAGCGAGTTGGTAAAAGCAGCGGAGAGACGGGCATCGATCGAGGAAAGTGGAAGTCAGATCGCGCTTCTCCGCGTCCGAGCTCTCTCCCGACAAAGTTTCGCGCAAGTGGGAAGCCCCCGCCGGCAAGCAAGAAGAAGCCGAGTTTACCACGTCGATCGAGATTAGTCGACGACAGAGTGAACGAGGAAAGCGTAAGAGAGAGAGAAAGAGAGAGAGAGAGAGAGAAGGAAGTAGCTGGCGAACGACGAGTCGAAATTGGTTAATGCGACTTTCCGCGTTTCCTCGCGGGACTCGTCGACCCTCTGAGAATCTTTCCTCCCTTCTTCCCCCGTCCCAGGACCACCATTTTTCTCGATAATTCGACGTATCGGGTTTCCCTTTATTTAATTTCGAGCCGCTCGCGACTCCCGCCGCTGCCATGATATTTTCTCCCCCGCTCGCGCGGCTTGATCTTATTTCCCCTCGGTAAATCTTTCGTTAGGCTCGATTTTTTCTCCGTCTCCCTCTCTCTCTTTCTCGGGCTGCGATTCGTTTTAACGTGCGAGCTTTTACTCGGCCGTCAGTCAAGACTTGTGCGAGGCGATGATTCGATCAATTATTAAGCGCCGCCGTCGGCTTGTATTACGAAAGAAATATCTCCTGCGTTTTCTGTGAACCGTAAGATTTTCGTTTGCATGGGTTTACTCTTAAGTTAATGAATAAATAACTCTTGAGCTTAACGTAATATCAATGGCTTTGGATACATTAAAGATAAAGTCAAGGAAGATTGCTTTTTTTTTTTATTGTGTCTGATTTTATTATACTGCCCGATCCAATGTCTCATTTATATTTTTTCAATTTCAAAATTTGTATTAAAATTATATTGGAAAAATGTAAAATAAAAAAGCATTTTTATATAGTTCGATTAACGTAAAACACGTCACTATTCTATATATTCCTTAAAAAGACGCACTGCGCAACGGCATCATTAAAAATCACCTTTAATTATTTCCTCTTTAACTCGAGGCGCACGATAACCCAAATACCGCGCGCATTAATTCTTCGCGCGAGCGAAAAAAATGCAAATGGTAATTTGCCCGCGAAAAAAAGCCCCGACGCGGGAAAGAAGCGACTCAGCCAGATGATAAATGACAAAAGCAAAGACGGAGATAGGCGGCCGCGCGATGCATTCCGCGCTCCCGCGCCGACATAAAAAAGCAGGCAGTGCGTCAGCAGATTCACTCGAGCGATACATTTAAAGCTTTTCGCGCGCCGCGTCCCTTTGATATGTGGGACGACGCACTCCGCCAACGAGTAATAAAGGGCCACCCGCATCAGCACCTGCCTCATTTTAGTTACGCGCACGCACACCGCTTTAAACATCTCGGGTGCGGTGGTTTCGGATCGGCATTTCTTTTCTTCGAGCCTCTCCTGAGCCTTGGGGAGGAGAGATTTTTCTACACTGAGAAAATTGGTATAGCAAAAGCTAGAATAGTTTTATTGGCATTCAATTTGTAAGAGTCGTTGGATACACTCATATTACGACTATTTTTATTCTGTAGAATTATTATAATTATAATGAATTTTTATAATTTGTATTCTTAACAATTGAATTCCTAGGCAAGATTAGACTGGCATTACTAATGTAAACCAATGACTTTACTCCGCCAAAGTAGTAAACATCAAGCTTCCTCGAAATATATTCCAGTTTTATTCAGCCAGTCCACCGCCCACTGCGCGCGTTTACATCGGCATTGAAAATCAAACCCCATCCATTTCATCTGGGCAAAATAGACGCAAACTAGCCCCTTTACAACTCGGCGCATCTAAACACGGGCTCCGTCCACACGTCCGTCCCCGTTTAAAACGTCGGCGTTTCATCAATAACGCGGCGAAGAACAGGCTGCCCGCGGGAGCGTAGCTACGCGAAACCAATGAGAGAGCTCCGTCGCGACGTTCGCAAGTCGATTTATTAACCCGAGCCCCGAGTGTCAACCTTCCGTGCGACCGCGCGATTTTTCATCTAAGTCGCGTGCGCCGTTGCTTTTCGCGCGCTACTCAATGATTGACAGCGACGAGGCGACTTTGCCACGGTTACCGGAGATGAATATGCGCGCGTTTACAGGCTTTTGTTTTCGAGTAGTAATCAATTGGAAAGCAATTGGATTTTTCCCGCTCGTGAGAGGACTGTTTGACGATAAAATCAATTTTAAGTTAAATTAAACAACGATTATAAAGTAGTTAATACAAATATCAGTGATTTGAATTATCCTCGCGTGCCATACTTAAATTATTTCCCCCAAATCTACTTCATTAAAAAATCAATTAGCATCACGCCAAGCCTAACAAGTCTCTCGTCTCCGAAGAACGCAGCCTCCTCCCGAAAAATATAAAGCCCAGCATCCAGAGTCGGCTAATTGCAGGTGGAGAATCTCGGGCTCGGAGTTCCCGCAGCAGCCGACAAATTTAGTGGCTCGACTCGGCACGCGTAGACTGAATTATCCGGCGTATAAATTTCGGCCGCGCGGAAGCGAGAAAGAAGGAGGTGCGCGCGCGCGCTCGAGCTTGGCAACGAGCCACGCGCCGCCGTTGGAATCTTGTTATACCCGCAGAGCGGTACTTTGTTACGCTCAAATTTATCATTCGAATCGCTCCCCGCGGTTTAACCTTCCGCGATTTTAGAGCCTGCACGGATGGACGCGAGCATCCTAATGATCCCCGCTGTGATACTTTAGTGTGGGACCCTCTCCCTCGAGGAGAGGATATCGTGGGCTGCAATGATTTCGGCTATTTCGGGGGCTTTTGGAATTAGTCATTTTACTCGTCGGCGTAACAAAATTTCCAAGCGGTTGCGAGCTTTTTTAAAAATATTGAAATGGATGGTGATTTATTTCCATTTTAAAATCCCGTTTTGCGGAAACTCTGAAAAAGTAATGAAAATTAATATTTCTATTAAAAAGTAATGCGCAAAACGTGTTATACTTCCCATAAAATACTTTTATACGATAATTGATTTCGCATATGAAAGCTCATCCTACGCAAGAGGATGGAGCACACCCATTTTCTTTAATTAATACATCAAACGAATAATAATTCCAACGAAATATTAAAAAAGCCCTCGCTCGATCTACCAAAAAAATTGAATACAAATCCGAACCATCCCGAAATTCCAATCGGTCAATCTCGAGCCTACATTTTTCACGTACATAATCCGCCTCCGCCTGAGGTAAAAAAAAAAAGTGCGGACAAGAGCGTCAAAAGTACTCGTCGACGTCGCGCAAGGCAGCTTTTTACAGCGCATAAAAGACCAGAGGGCCGCACTACGTCCCTATAAAAGCAGTCTCGACTTTACGTCGCTGCTAATCCAGAAAATGAGATCCCGGCCCTGGGCTTCAATGGATGAACGGCGTCTCGTATTTCCGGGCTCGCGCGCACGTCCCTGATCAATTTTGTCCCTCTCTTTCCGACTCCTCTATCTTTTTTCGTAATAAAGTTTCATTTAAGCCGCGGCGGGTATTGTCGACATCGGCAAGACTAGGCGCGCCGACGAGCTCTTCGTAATATCGAATTAATTGTTCTTTCGACAAAGGCCCGTTATGCGTTTCCCTGCGGCTGCTCTTTTGCGGATAATGCACGTGTAGCCCTCTGAAAGCGCGGATTACGGGAAAGAAAAGTTTTAATTTGTCAAATTAGATAATCGACTTTTTGCTTCTGGTTTACTAGAAAATTCTGCGAAAAGAGAGCTGCGCGCGGTATCGGCTATAAGGCTACGATAAACAGATTTAAGTAGAGCGAGTTCCGTATAGTCAGGCGTTTCCATTCCTCCCAAAATAAACAGCGAAAGCAGGCGTGTGCAAACACAGGGCCATGAATTCCCGAATTGAATGGGCCGACTCCTCACCTTATCCCACATACAGGCGTAACAACAGAGTTTTCCCCTTTCAGCGCGGAGGAATTCCCCAATATCCTCGCTGGAAAGCCCACAAAAGCCTTAGCCGGGCCAAAGGTAAGCCGGCCGGCGCCGTCACCGAAAACTATTAGTTTTGGGGATTAGAGCCGCGCGCTTCGGTTAAGTGACGGACAAACAAACGTACGGACGCGCCGCTTTAATCAAGCTCGCCGCGTCCGTTCGGCAAATACACATTTGCGGTTGTTTACGGGAGGAGGCGCTGCAAGTCCTCGTCGCGATAAAAGGCACGAAAGTTGCCCTCGATAATTGACTTTGTCGAGCGGCTCTGAGGTCTTAACGACCTCTTAATGTCTCTCTTGCGGGCGGAACAAGTGCCTTTGCAAGGGGTTGCGTCGTGTGCAATGGACAAACGCGCCGCTGAGTGGGGAAAAAAGCAAGGAGTCCAAAGTACGGTGAGATAGAAAGCTACGAGGGCGAGCTTTTCTTTCTTGGGCGAAGCTCCGAGCGCTCTCGGATACACACCGACACTGACGAATACAATCTTGACGAAGATTGGCCTATCCTTTTTGGTCCGTTATTGTTTTTGCGCAAGGCAGTCCTGCTGCTTTCCAACGTTTTATTCCGGTTCTGCGAAATATGAAAAGATGCCTCGGGCAAGAAATAATTTACAGCACAATTCGAAATAGAAAAAGGCTTCTCCGCATAAAAAATGGAGGGAGTACCGCAAGTTTTTCATGGGAGAACTTTGCTGCTTCGGAAGAAAATCGATAAAAGAGAAGCACGATCGGTTATCGGAATAATGGCCCGGAAAAACGCAGGGCCAAAGAGACGTAAGCCTTGCAGCTCCGTTAAAGAAAGGGCCGGACAAAGGGCCAGCCGTTGTCCACCTAATAAAGCGGGCCGCGAAACCCTTTCATGCGCCAGAAATTCGACGAGAATTTCGACCCTCCGGAACCGATCGCACGCGCATTATGCTATGCGAGAAGATCACGGCTGGTGCAGCGGCTGCGCAACTTCTGCACTTTGCTTCTGTGTCGTCAGAGTCATAGAGGAAAAATGATGCGTCGCCGTATCAAAAGATCTTTTATAAGGTATTTGCTTCAACTCCAACTCTCGAAAAGATCTTAACAATCGCGGGATTCTTGGAAGTTCGCGATATTCTTCCCGGGAGGAATATTCTTTCCTATTAAACATTTCTAACAAGTATAACAGCATAAAAGATTATCTGTAGTAATGACGAGTAAAAAATATTTATCGAAATCAATTTATCGTCAAAGATGTGCTCGCAGCATGAAAATAATCCAGAGAAACCACTTTTGATTCAACAACTTTGGTCTGACAAAACAAGGTTTCCAGAGAATCAAAATCCTCCGTCACGATTACGCATCAGTTCTCGAAAGGCGCGGCAGAGCAAACGAGATAAATGTCCGTCACGCGTCTCGAATTCATCTTATTGACGTAAACTCGAGGAGGCCGATAAATAAAACACCATTAGCCGCGCATCGACACCTCTGTCTCCTCTAAAAAATGGCCGCCACACCCCCCGATGATCAATGCAGTGTCGGACAAATAGAATAAGCGGGCTAAAAAAAAAGAGAGCCGGATAAAAAGTCAGCCGGGAGAAGGATTCCAGCCTCGTTTCTCTCCCGGCTCAAAGAGAATAAACGAAAGCGGAGATGCGCCGGAATATTTATGGAAGCCGACAAGCGGGATATGCACACGCAGGTGCCACGGCGGCCCTCTTCCGAACGACGATGATTTATGCGTTCGAGGGATGAAAAAAAAAGAGGGCCATAAGGTAGACGCTGCCGGCTTCAAAATGTTTCAAAGCCGCCAGAGGTTTCAGTTGCTCTTCTGCACTCGCCTTACTTGCCGACGTTGATTGACCTCTTTTAGGGCGCGCCGGGAGAGAAGAATCGAGGCGAGTGTCAGAGCGATAAAATGAATGAATTGTGGAATTTGTATACGGGAATAAATTTTAGAACGCCGAGTTAGCTGCCTAGATTCATCTAATCGGCGCTCACAGTGTCAGGTCGCGTGCTTTTAGCGTGAAAAATTTTAATTTCCTCTGATTTATTACGACCATAAAAGACGCCCTGTTTCGCTATAATATCGTGAAAAATGCCGCTACAAAAAAGTCATTGTGTTTAATTTGAATAAAATACCCTTCGCAGAATAGCTTTTCTTTCCGACATCCAATACGCGACATTTCGACTAAAGAGCGAACAAATAAAGCTCTCTCCCTCCCGCGCGATAATTCCGCAAACAGGGCAATTTAAGCAAAACTGCCAGCAGCTCGCACTAGAAATACACAGAAACGCGGCCTGGGCGAAATGACCGCGCGTAACGTGGAAGTCTTTACACCCCCGGCGTACAGTTCTCGGTAGGCGTTGGAAAATTAAGCGCGACCGAAAAAAAGAGGAACTAGAGAGAAGAGCGCGTCTCTGGCAATAAAAAGCAGTCGCGATGGCGAAAAAGAGAGGCTCGCGCGGAAAGGACATGGAAGCAGGCTGCTTTGTCTGACGTCACGTTTCCCGGGCGCGTGCGTGGCTGGCCCGTCGTTACAACTCGCTTTGCGGCCGGCGACAAAGCTCGAGCTTCGTTATTTCTTGCGCGGGACGAGTTAAATGCTCCAGATGAAATTTATTCACCGGGTGGCCACGATAATATTGTTGAGAATACGCGAACTAGTTCGTTTTGCTTCTTTCTGTCAGCAAGATGCATTCTCTATTTTCTTGAGCCAATAATACGTTTTTGCGGAATTTGTTAAACGGCGGGATTGAAGGGTGGTTACTTGTTTATGTCAATTTCTGACCTTTGTGGAAACGGTTGATGAAAAAGCAGAGTTTAATAAAATCGCCCTTTCTGACAAGTGTATCCAATAACTGGCTACACGGCTAATTCCGCCTTCCTTCAGCCGTTGACCCTACATTATATTCTTTCTCTTTCCAAATGTCGTAGCATAACTCCAGAAGCGAAGCAAGACGCAATAAAATACAAGGTAAAGAAGGGTCCCGGAAAAACACATCGGGCAAATGCGTCTCATCCTTCAAGCGAAAGGGCTGGAATGTCCCGATGAGAATGGACAGCGCCGCGAGGAAGGAGCTGTGAATAGCAAGGAGCGTTCCTGGCATTCCCGAGCCCTTCTTACGTTCCCCTTTATTTCTCGTGGCCCCGGACTCGCGAACGAGCCTTTTTCGATTTAGTTGCGCACAATGAGAGGAAAATATATACCGGATTCACCCCCTTCTAACCGCGTGATATTATTGAAATTTAACGGGGGAGTTTGCCTTTTTTTTTATTTCGTTAGCCTCTTTTATTCAGGCTCTCGTGAGCAGGACTTTTTACGAGCGGTTTTATTAACGTAGAATTGGGATGCGTAGAAGTTATTTTCGATCGGACTTATTTTAACTTAAAATTGAATTTGCTGAATAATACTAATGTGAATATAAATTGTATTTTCTTTAAAAACAAATATTAGATAAATAAATCAATGTTTGCGCTCTGTACTATTTGAGCTTCTATTAGAAATTATTAATGTACTATACCAACTATTAAAACTGCATTTGATCAATTGTAATAAATTTTCTATCAAGCTTCCAGGTAAATAAATTCATAATTCGTACTAAAAAACCGCTGCCAAGTCATTGGCAGTTAGCTTTCTCCTAACTAATTTATTGTTCCATTATTACCTCGTTTTTATTATTATTTTATTTATATATGCTCATTTTAGAATTTAATGAAAAGCTAACAAAATTTAAATATAAATTTTGTTATTGGAATATTTAAAGTCCTAAAAAACAGAATTTTTAAAATTCCTTGCTCAAAGCTCGATTTCGCGCCAGCTTGAATAAAAATCATGCACTAAATCAAGCTTTGTACAAGTGGTATCAAAAAATAAT